>BQNB010056941.1:0-38441 GCA_026074375.1 Tanacetum coccineum
CAACCTTCAGTCAAACATGGTCAACACTAAATGACAAAAATCCTAAAAATACCAAACCAGTCCCTCAAAGTTAGCCAAAATTACAAAAAAATCCCTAAAAACCTAACGGTGTTAACTCTTGTTTATAAGAGTTAACACCCGTTAACTTCTTTATAAACAAAACCAAGCTCGGGCCCAATTCTATCCCGTGGCCCAAAATCTTTAATAAAGCCCAAGTCAACAAAAAATGACCCGGGTCAAACACAAATCAAATGCGCCCTTATAATAAAAATAAGGTGCGAGTTTCAGTTGTTACTGTTTATCTTCCCCGTTTTACCTCGAGGTCAAATCAAGGGGCAAATCACAATTGGACATGGGGCAAGCTAATTCAAGTGATAAGGATCATAGTGGCAGGGTAAAAACGTCACCAAAGCATGCTATTGGTCCAAACCCAAGAGGAATGACACATGGTTAAGTGAAGAAAGCACAAGGGAATGGATAATTTGCTCTAATTCACTCACAAAACAAGCACACAAGTGTCACATCACGGATTGCCACGTTGGCAATCCGTGTGCTCACACTTGTGATCTAACGGTGGATAGAGAGTATCCAATGATTGGATTTGATCTAAGGGCCAAGAAAAGAGAGAGCGTGTAACAAACCTGCACCTAGAAGCTTGATAAGTGTAAAATACACATATCTATTTATACCTAAAATAACCCAAATAAACCCAAAACAGTCTAAAAATGGCAAAAATGTGCTTGTATTTGTGTTTTGTGTGTGCAGGTACGGATATATCAAAAATCACATGAAAACAGTCAAAAACAGGCAAGCACGGACACGAGAATCAGAAGAGTACAAAAAGAAGCCAAAGAATCAAAGCCGAAGCCAGAAAAGTCAAGCCTCAGTCAAATCCAGTCAAAATGGTCAAACAATGGTCAACAGCAGTCAACCACTAAAATGACAAAACCCACAATATTTCATTTCAACCCTCCAAGTTTCACCAAAGTCCAAAAATAACCCCTCACCTCCTATTGGGCCCTAGAACCCTTAATGGGCCTGAAAAACCCTAAAATTCTATACCCGGATCCAAGCCCATAACCATAAGCCCAAAACCTAGTCCACTTCCCTTTTATATAAACCACAAGGACCGATTTTGCAATTCCTGAAACTCCTTTTATAACTAGAAAGGGAGAAAAGAAAGAGAGGGGCCAATTGTGCTAATATGTCAAAGTTAAAACTGAATTAACTCGTTCAGTTATAAACTTGGCGCCAAGACCTAATTACTATTCATCATCGTCTCCATCTTTACCCATGGGTAAAACAAGGGGCAAATCCAAATTAAGGGGTGAATAAGTCAATTCAAGAGCTCGTCTACAAGATGGCAGGGAGAGTTTAGTCTAATCAAGTGATCTCATTAGCTCACTCTCATGAGGAGGCCACGTCAGAGCAAGAAAAGCACAAGGTTAAGTGGGATTTACTCTTGGATCACTCACACAACTAACACAATGTCACATCAATGGAATGACACGCTAGCGATCCTTAGATACACACAAAATGATCAAACGGCTCAAAATCATTTGGCAATTATTAAAAGAATCAAGGGTGCGGATTGAAGCCTAGGAGATGAATTCAGGAGGCCTAGAAGCTTCTTTGGCAGCCTATAAAAAGGCCTTAGGTCACACACGCAATACACCTTCTTTTTACCTTATTTTTCCTTTTTCTAGTTTTTAATAATTTAGGTTAGCTTAAATATTGCTAATTGTAATTTAACTTTTGAATTATGTAATCTTCTTTTATATAATGAAATGAATGTATTTTGTTAAATAAATCATGTGTTTACCTTTCAAATTCTCTCAAAGCCTTTTACTCAAAAGCTTAATCTGTCTCAATAAGCTTTAATAAGCTCTTCTCAGCTCTCAAGAGTCTATAAGCTCTTGATGGAGCTTAACTGAACCTAATCTTACTAATTATATAAAAAATCAGCTAAAATAACTATCACCTTTACATTTTGGGATTGTGAGCTTATGGAAAGGGAGCTTAATTTAGAAGAGCTCCCAAGGACTTATACCCTAGCTTATTAATAAGCTAGGGAGCTTGTAGCTGCCATATTAGTGTCCTCTTGTTTAGCTAGAGGTGCCTTGTAAGTTTCTTATTTAATCATTTTCTTTCTAGCTTTCAATAGTTTTCTAATTGCTTTCTATGCTTATTTGCTTATTCAGTATGCTTATTAAGTGCTACCGATCGTAGTGTAGAGTTTTGCTTTCTTCCTTAACACAGTAATGATGATATGGTTTGTGCTAGTCTCATGTTAGTCTTTAAACATGCTCGACGTGAAATCATTAGTAAATGAAATACTTGGGCTAATTCTCAAGTAGATTTAAAATATGCGAGTTGGATTTTATATAGGCTAAGTATTTGTGAATTTCTTTATTAGGATTTTAAATTGCAAAGAATAGAATGATAGTGTTGATTACGATTTAGGATGGCTAAAAAAGTTTTTTGGAAACTTAAAGGTTATAAGAATAACATTGTGGTTTTTCTTCCCGGAGTTCTTAAATGATTAATTATACGTGTTCTCATTAATTTTTATAAATTAGAGTTTTACTTCTTAAATGTCTAATCAACAGATTCAGAGAAAAAAATGCTTTATCGATGATGGAGGTCAAAAACTTCATGGTAATAAGAATTTTAGTTCAAGTTATATACTTTGGTTTTCTAATACGAAATGTTCTTTTTGCAAAATAGTTATTAAAAAAACTATAAAAATGTAGTTGGTGAATATAAAGGATGCAAGTTTAAATCCTTAGGAGTTAATAATTAATATTCAAAACTCCATGACAATAAAGTACATGGCATTTTTTGGTTGCTCCCGATGATGACATCGAAAGAAAGGGTGGAGGTTGTATATTTAGGGTTGGTCTCATACTTAAGTTACACAAGACTTTGTCGGAGGCATGGCCGATGTGTCTGCTCGGAAAGAAAAGTGATACCGCGATTCATAGCCTAATAATCGTAAATAGAATCGAATAATGTGCAAAGTTAGAAATAAACAGTAAAAGTTTCTTTTTCTAAACCAAGTATTCTTTTTGAACTAAGGTTTGCAAAAGTTACCAAAGGGCTTTTTTCAAATAAAATCAAATTTCTTTGTATTATGGAAGTTCATGCGTTCGATTTACTATTCTCCGGATGGGTGTGTCAAAAAGCTTAGCACTTACCGTAATGGTGGGATGCTAGAGAATAAATCATTCCTGGGCAAGTGAACAACGTGTCTTAGCTAGGATGGTTTTTGTTTGCTTTGAGATGTGATCTTGCTAATCGATTAACATCTTGGCAAAAAGGCCCATGTGTAAAGCTTGGTCGGATTTCTCTATCTAAATTAGTGGATTTAATTGGTTTAAATTATTTTGAACACCACACACCTAAATATATGATTATGCTTGGGAAGGGGCGGGGGGGGGGGAACAATTTTTCACAAGTCTGTAAATTTTAAGTCAGTCTTAAGCATCTTAGCTCTGTAATCAACCGGTGATCTTATTTTTAAAGCATTATATGGTAAGTGAAAAACCGGGGATGATGAAGTTATCGTTTAGGCACTTAATAGTGCTTTATGTTCATGATCCTAAAAGTTACAATGAGGTAATGAAAACAAATAATTATGTCAACACGATTAAGTTCTAGTCTTAGGTAGTTAATTATCAAGAAAAATCATAAAAAGAGAAAAAAGATTTGAAAATGGGAATTCGGGTGTTTTATAACTTGTGATCTCTTAACTCTCTCAACAAAACTCTTTGCTACTTTTCAAAGGATTAGTTTGGGAAAGTTTCGAGGTATTTGGTTATAAGGCATGTGATATTGCGTGAGGACACGCAATCGTTTAGTTTGGGGAATTTTGATAAGTGTAAAATACACATATCCGTTAATACCTAAAATAACCCAATTAAACCCAAAACAGACCAAAAATGGCAACAATATGCTTGTATTTGTGTTTTGTGTGTGCAGGTACGGAATTTATCAAAATTAAAAGAAAACGTTCAAAAAACGGGCAAGCTCGGACACGAGAATCGGAAGAGTTACAAGAAGCCAAAGACATCAATGCCGAAGCCAGAAAAGTCAGCCTCAGTCTAAATCCAAGTCAAAATGGTCAAAACAATGGTACAACAGCAGTAACAACTAAAATGACCCAAAACCCATAATAATTTCATTTCAACCTCAAGTTTCACCAAGTCCAAAATAACCCATCCCCTACCTATTGGGCCCTAGAAAGTTTAATGGTCCTGAAAAACCATAATATTCTATACCGGATCTAAGCCCATTAACCAGAAGACCAAAACCTAGTCCACTTCCTCTTTTATCTAAACCTCAAGGCCCGATTTTGGCAATTCCTGAAACTACTTTTATTACTAAGAAAGGGAGAAAAGAACGAGTGGGACTAGAAGTGACAATTGGACAAAGTTAAAATCTGAATTACTCGTTCGTTATAACTGGCGCCAGACCAAACACTATTTCATATCGTCTCCATCTTTACCCTATGGGTAAAAACAAGGTGGCAAATCCAAATTAAGGGGTGAAAAGTATTTAGAGCTCGTCTACAAGATTAGCAGGGAGGTTTTGTATAATCAATGTGATCTCATTAGTCACTTCATGAGGAGGCCTCGTCAGAGCAAGAAAGCACATGGTTGGTGGGTATTTACTCTTGGATCACTCACACAAACTAAACAATGTCACATCAATGGAATGCACGCTGGACGATGTAGATACACACAAATGATAAAACGGATCAAAAATCATTTGGCAATGATAAGAAGAATCAAGGGTGCCGTGGATTGAGGGTTAGGAGATGTATTCAGTGGGGCCTTGTTGCTTCCTTTGGCAGCCTATAATAGGTCATCAAACTCACCACACGCCACTTTCTTTCTTTTTTACCTTATTTTTCCTTTTTTCTAGTTTTTAATAATTTAGGTTAGCTTAAATATTGCTTATTGTAATTTGTCTTTTGAATTATGTAATCTTCTTTTATATAATGAAATGAATGTCTTTTGTTAAATAAATCCTGTGTTTACCTTTTCAAATTCTCTCAGCCCTTTTATCAAAAGCTTCTATCTCATAGCTCTCCTATAGTCACTTAAGTCCTATAAGCTTAGGTTTGAGCTTAAAAATTGTCTTAATCATACTTAAATTCAATAAATCAGCTTAAGTTCTATTTACCTATGGATTTGAATTCATGAGCTTATTTGGAAGAGAGATCAGTAAGGGAAGGATCTCTATGGACTTAACTCGTAGCTTATTTATAAGCTAGGAGAGCTTGTAGCTGCCTTTCAATAGTTACTCTTGTTTAGCTAGAGGAATAAGTAAGTCTCTCTTTATTTTCCTTGTTTTTTTAGTTTAGATAGTTGTCTTATTGCTTTATATGCTTGATTGCTCTATTTGCTTATTAGTTCGCTTTGTAGTGCTTATTTGTGGAACTCATCTAGATTAATAGTCCTCAATGTTCATCTATTTTGATTTTCCTTAGTCTAGTTAATAGTTCTATTAATCTGTCATAAAAGCTATATAAAAAACCCAAAATTAGTAGAAAAGTTGTGTAAATCTTAGAATTACTTTGCTTATCGTTGTAGCTTTGATTAATAAGCTAGTTAAAAAGTTGTTTTTCATCTTGTAATTAAGTTTTGATAAGTAGAACTTAGTTTTAAAAGCTTTTAAAAAAACTGTCAATGAGTTAAAGGGGTGTTTGTTTAAGCTTAAATTTGTTAGTAAATTTAGCTTATAATAAGTCACTCAATAAAAGCTAAAAGGCCAAAAACAGTAGTTAGAACATAGTTTTTAATTTTGAATCCTAGCTTAAGGTAGTTGATTTTATTGCTTAAATAGATAGTTAATAAGTTGTTTTTTAAGTTCTTAGAAGCTTAAAATCTAGTTTTGCTTTTTGCGCCTTTTAGCTTAAATGAATTTTGTGCTTATTCTTTGATTCTGAGTTTGCTACTTAGCTCTTCAATTTCAGCTATCAATAAGTGTTTTAAACTATATTTCTTTTTTATTTGATTTAAGCAATTCCTAAGCTGTCTAGAACACCTTTTTCTTTCAAGTTTGCTAGCTTATTTTGAGCTTTTTACAGCTTTTAGTAAAACAAAAGCTAAACCTCCTTTCTCGAGGTCAGCTTATTGATAAGCTCTTATTGAGCTTATTAGTGGATTTAAGCTCATACAACTTTTATTAAAGTTGATCTTGCCAGCTTATTCTACAACTTTGCTCTTTTAAGTTTTTCCTAAAAAGCACTTTTTAGTTCATCTTATTTTTAAGGCTTTATATGGGTTTATCTTGAAAACGGGTAGGGCTCTCAGGGTAGGTTTTGTAATTTTTGGAATTTGCTTGTTTCTCAGTTAGTCCATCCGTTAGTTTGTTAGTCTTTCCTGTTAGTCCTTTAGGGATTTGCCATAGTAGTCCCCCCCCCCCCCCTAGTTAGTTAAATAGTTAGTTTAATTAATTTTAATTAGTAATTAGGGTTTAGCTTTCAATTAGTTTAATTAAAGTTTATTAAAAAGATAAAATTAAGGCTTTTATTTTTATAAAGTTTCTGCATATTTTCTTTATTTAGTATAATTTTTATTA
Organism: Tanacetum coccineum; assembly: GCA_026074375.1. Taxonomy (NCBI): domain Eukaryota; kingdom Viridiplantae; phylum Streptophyta; class Magnoliopsida; order Asterales; family Asteraceae; genus Tanacetum; species Tanacetum coccineum. Next base: position 6,589 of record BQNB010056941.1, read on the forward strand.
AGTTTTTAGAATTTTTTTTAATAGTTTTATTACTTTTAAAAGTTTTTAATTAGTTTAAATTTTAAAAAAATCATATCTTTAAATTTAAAAACCCAAAAATAGTGATTCTTCTTTCTAAAATTTTATTTTTCTTTGTTTTATCTAGGAAAAATATAAATTCAATTTATTTTCTATTTTTTTATTTTCTAGGATTTAATTAGAATTAAATAGTTAGTTTTTAATTGATAAAAAATTCAAAAATAATCTAAAAAATATTTTTCTTTTTCTTAAAATTTTCTTTTATCCTAATTTAGGTTTAGAAACTTAGTTTGCAATATTAGGGTTTAATTTTAGTCTATTTGCTTAATTGTCGCGTTTTATTTGTTTTCCGTATTTGTTTAATTGTTTAAATTGCCTTTAATTTTTAATTTTAATTGTTGCTTTTTATTTAGTAGTCATAGATCATCAAATCATCTATTTTCTTATTCAAATCATAATCCAAGCTTAAACGAGGTTTCAATTTCACTAGTCGTTGGGGAAACGACCCGGGTGATCATATTTACCCGGTTAAATATACGTATTATATATTATATTATATATATTTTTGAGAGTGAATTTTCCTTAGGGAATTTTCTTAATTGCTCTTTGAAGCTAATTTTAGTTTATATGATTATTTTTGGTATTATAAAAACTGCTATAATTGTTTTTGGCGCCGTTGCGGGGACTAGTGTTTAAGATTCCTTCGTTTTTTGTTTGATTTGGTTTGAAGATCCTTTCGTCCTCGAAAGTTTCATTCTTGTTTTATAATTCAAAAATCCAAAAAAAAATCATAAAAATATAAAATAGTTATAAAATTATGTTCTATTTTTTCTACATTTTTAGTATAAGTAAAAGATAAAAAAAATAATAGAAAAAAAAATTAAAAAAAAATCTTCTTTTTTAATAAAAAAATAAAAGTCACTAATTGGTAAAAATACCAAAATATAATACTCTCAATGGAGGTATTATCATAATCAATTCCAGTGAACTTGTTGGTTCCCAAATCGAACTAAAGATTTAACACTTGCCATTTGTGTCTCTACGAAGTACGGCTCACCTTGAAAAGCAATTTTTGAAAGCTACCGTGAAGTAGTTGATTATTTGGTTTAAGTCTCTTTCGTGTAACCGTTAAAATTCATTGTCTTTTAAAAAAAAAAAATTAGTGTAAAGGTTTGCTTTTTGATTTTTAGTTTTTCTTTTTATGCGCACTCGTTCGCAATCTCGAAGACGTCGTCAACAACAAACTCCTCCGGTTGTTGTTGAAAATTTTGATTTAGAAGAACCAATTATCGATCAAAATATTGTTGCAATGGCCGACAATCGTACCATGGCTCAGATGTTACAAGCACCCATCGAGGGGTATGAAGATGCTATTGTTGTTCCACAAATTAATGCTAACAATTTCGAGCTTAAACAATCTTTAATCAATCTTGTCCAAAGTAATAAGTTTTAGGGTAAGCACGACCCTCACATTCTCCTTCGATTTTCAACAAACGTAACTTCTCAACCGTTTAGTCATCCTGAAGTTAGAACACTTCGATCAAGCTCTTTTGGTCTTTCCTTTCTCTTAAGACGGTGAAGCACCGAGATTGGATTAGACAAGAACCCTCCTACGATCAATTTCAATGGGACGGACTTGTTTTCAAAATTCATAAATCAATTCTTCCCACCTTCAAAAACCACTTACTATCGGAATGAGATCATTACTTTTTTCCAAAAACCAAACGAAACCTTCAATGAAGCATGGGAACGTTTTAAAGGACTTCTTCATCAATGTCCTCACCATGGCTTTTTGGAACTACACCAACTCGATACTTTTTACAATTCTTTGAATTCCAACGATCAAGATGCCTTAGATTCCGCTGCGGGTGGCAATTTTTTAGATAAGATGCCTCAAGAAGGATTAACGATAATTGAAAGCAAGTTAAAAGTTCGTTACTCAAGAAGTCGTGCTAATGATTCAAGAGTGAGTACGGATGCTCCTCTTTCTAATTCTTCACCTTCTAATAATTCTTTCGATATTCAACAATTAGCCGCTTCTCTTGAGGATAAGATGACTATTAAGATGAAACAAATGATGAATGAAATGAAAGCTTTAGTTGTTACTACTCAACGCTCCATCCAAAATAGCGGTTGAGGAAGTATGTGTTACGTGTGGATCGAATCACAATTTTAACCATTGTCCGTTAACTCGAGGAGGAAATGATTTTCCCGTTTTTCAAGATAACATCCAACAATTTTCAAATATCAAAACGCGGGCCTTGGCAATTTTTCCCAAGAACCAACATTAATTTAGCAAGTCAAATAAAATGAAACACCGGGTTTCAATCAATAAATGTTTCAAAACAACAAATGTACCAAGAAACCAATTCCAATTTTCAATCAAAAACGTGAACCACTGTAATCAAAACGTCAACATAATCAAAATCAAGTTTATCAAGCCCCACCATAGACCAACCTCAACAATTCAACTTGTGGGTAATCAAGCTTTACCTCCGTCTCACAAATTACAAGTGTTCATAAAAAGATTTAAAAGTTATGCTAAGGCTAATGATGCAAATATGAATAAACTTGCAAAGGAAGGTGGATTAATTTTCAAAGAAACCAAAAATGAATATTTCAAAGAGTTTACAACGATTCTCAAAGAAGCAAGATGGATTTTCAGAAAATGATTGTTAATTCATGCAAAGCTATCACACCAACCAGCTTCAAGTTTCAAGTTCCATTACCAAGAAATACCATTCAACCCCTAGGATACGAAGCAGGCAATTACACACGATGTGGGTCTCATATGCAGACTCAAATTCCACCGCCGGTGGTGGAAAAGGAACCCGAGGTGACAAAGGATACGGAGCTACCTAGCACCGAAGACATCCAACCTCAAGTTGTCCAAGACTTAGGAAAAGACAAAGAACCAATCAAAGAGCCTTCTTTTGCTCAAAAGACCAAGACTAGTTTGCCTTACCCTTCAAGACTTGCAAAAGAGAAAATTCGTGAAAAGGATGATATCCTAGCTTCAAAGTTTATGGAAATTTTCTGTAATCTTCACTTTGAGCTAAGTTTCGCGGATGCTCTCATTCATATGCCAAAGTTTGCTCCGATGTTCAAAAAGATGCTTAATAACAAAGACAAGTTAATCGAGTTAACCAAGACACCTTTGAATGAAAATTGTAGTGCGGTTGTCCTCAAAAAGCTTCCGGAAAAGCTAGGTGACCCCGGTCGATTTCTTATTCCATGTGATTTTTCGGAGTTTGATAATTGCTTAGCCCTAGCCGATTTAGGTGCTAGCATAAATCTCATGCCTCTTTCCATTTGGAAAAAGCTTGGACTCCCGGGCCTAAATGATACTAAAATGGTGTTAGAATTAGCCGACCGAACAATTTCCAAACCAACCGGTGTAGCCGAGAATGTTTTTGTCAAGGTAGGAAAGTTCTACTTTCCGGCCGATTTTGTTGTTCTTGATTTCATAGCCGATCCTCGAGTACCGTTGATACTCGGGAGACCTTTTCTTAGGACAACTCATGCTTTAATTGATGTGTACGAAGGAGAGATAACGCTTAGAAATGATGATCAATCTTTAACCCTTAAATGTGGTGATACTCCTTCTATTTCATACAACAATCTCGAATCGTTGAAGAAAGTTGATCTTATTGATGTTACGTGTGAAGAATACTCACAAGAAGTCTTAGATTTTTCCGACTCAGTTGCGTATGGCAATCCTTCTCCCGGATACGATCCGATTGTTTCAAATTCTTCTCCGACTCTCACTCCTTTCGGGGATAGTGATTTTCTACTCTTGGAAGAAGCTGATACTTTTCTTGCTATAGCCGATGATCCAACTTCACCGGAAGTTGATGAAGCTTATTATGACCCAGAGGGGGACATTCTCCTTCTCGAATCTCTTCTCAATAGTGATCCTTCGCCTTCACTAAATCAAGAAAGTTACTTACCAGAAATCAAGAAAGAGCTTAAAGTTTGTAAATCTGCCGAATCTTCAATCGATGAACCTCCCGAGGTTGAACTTAAGGACTTACCACCTCATCTCGAATACGCATTTTTAGCAGATAACAACAAGTTGCCTGTTATAATTGCCAAAGATTTGAGCGATGATGAAAAGACCGCTCTCATAAAGGTTCTTAAATCCCGAAAGCAAGCAATTGCTTGGAAGCTCTCTGACATTAAGGGTATAAACCCGGAATTTTGTTCTCATAAAATTCTAATGGAAGATGACTATGAACCAGCGGTCCAACATCAGAGAAGGGTTAATCCAAAGATTCATGATGTCATTAAAAAAGAGGTTGAAAAACTTCTCGACGCTGGATTGATCTACCCAATCTCAGATAGTCCTTGGGTGAGCCCAGTACACTGTGTACCAAAGAAAGGAGGAATGACCGTAGTAACCAATGATGATAACGAATTAGTACCGACAAGACTTGTAACAGGATGGAGAGTATGCATAGATTATCGTAAGTTGAACGAAGCTACAAGAAAAGACCATTTCCCTTTACCGTTCATGGATCAAATGCTTGAGAGACTCGCAGGAAATGAGTACTATTGTTTCCTCGATGGTTTCTCGGGTTATTTCCAGATTCCAATTGATCCAAATGACCAAGAGAAGACCACATTCACTTGCCCATACGGAACGTTTGCTTATCGCCGCATGCCTTTTGGTTTATGCAATGCGCCAGGCACGTTTCAAAGGTGTATGATGGCAATCTTCCATGACATGATTGAAAAGACAATGGAAGTCTTCATGGATGATTTCTCGGTTTTTGGAGATTCTTTTTCTACATGCCTCACCAATCTAGAAAAAATGCTTAAACGGTGTGAAGACACCAACTTAGCTCTAAATTGGGAAAAAAGCCATTTCATGGTGAAAGAAGGTATCGTACTCGGACATAAGATCTCGAAGAAAGGAATTGAAGTCGACAAAGCTAAGATCGATGTGATATCTAAGCTACCTCACCTAACCACCGTTAAGGGATTTCAAAGTTTTCTTGGGCATGCTGGTTTTTATCGCAGATTCATCAAAGACTTTTCAAAGATCTCTCGACCCATGACCCATCTCTTAGAGAAAAACACTCCTTTTATCTTCTTGAAAGATTGCATTCTAGCTTTTCAAACATTGAAAAAGAAGTTAACCGAAGCTCCAATTCTCATTGCTCCAAATGGAACCAACCTTTTGAAATCATGTGCGATGCAAGTGATTATGCAATAGGAGCGGTTCTAGGGCAAAGGATTGAGAAACATTTTAGACTAATTCATTATGCAAGTAAGACAATGACCGAAGCAGAATCAAACTACACAGCAACTGAGAAAGAAATGCTTGCGGTAGTTTACGCTTTTGAGAAGTTTCGATCATATCTAATCATGAACAAAAGTGTTGTTTACACGGACCACTCCGCATTGAAATACCTCTTCAACAAGAAAGACACCAAAGCAAGATTGCTTAGATGGGTCTTACTTCTTCAAGAATTCGATTTTTCAGTAATTGATACCAAGGGAGCTGAAAACTATGCAGCCGATCACCTCTCTCGTCTTGTAAATATGTATGAGAATGTTTTTGATCCTAAAGAGATTAATGAAACTTTTCCTCTTAAAACATTGAATACATTGACTTCTCATGATGACCAAAATACCCCTTGGTTTGCCGATATAACAAATTACCACGCGGGGAATTTTCTTATCAAAGGAATGTCAACCCAACAAAAGAGGAAGTTTTTCAAGGATATAAAGCATTACTTTTGGGTTGATCCCTATCTCTTTCGAACATGTGCAGATTAAATCATCCGTAGATGTGTATTTGGCCAAGAAGCTCTTGAAATCCTCAAGGCTTGTCATGAAGGACCCACCGGGGGCCATCATAGTGCTAATATCACCGCTCGGAAAGTATTTGATGTCGGTTTCTTTTGGCCTACAATTTATAAGGATGCTTACGAATTGATCAAATCTTGTGATGCATGTCAAAGACAAGGCAAGATTTCACATCGAGATGAGATGCCTCAAAATGCAATCCAAGTTTGTGAAATTTTCGATGTTTGGGGTATCGATTTTATGGGACCTTTTCCGTCATTGTCGTGTACGTTCATATACTCGAGAAGTTCTTGGCATAAAGCAAAATCTTGATAACGTAAAAGAACATTACCCTCTTGACTTCAGAAACCCGTAGAGGAGATTGAAGCAAAAATCAAGAACACTTGTATAATCAAGGTCTTTGAATGATTGTCATCGAAGAACTTTGAAGATTTGCTTAGACTGTGAAGAATCTTTGCTTGATAGACAAAAATACTGTGAGAAGTGCTGATCTCATCTCAACCTTTAACTCTCTGCTATCTTACAAACCTCGTATCAGTCGGCTATTTGTTGAGGTTCACATGGTGAAGTAACCCGATATATCTCAACTTGAAACTGAAGTAAATCCCCCAATTTGTTACTTAATCTGCACTATAGTTGATTGAAGAACGTCAAAAATAAATCTCTAAGTACCATTATACCCATCTCAACAGTATAAGAAAGAGAACAACACCTCTTGAAATTATCCACATCGACATCCTGCGTGTGACACTGAGTACTACAAACGTAACCCTTTAATGATAGTTATCCAGGTCTTCATCCAACCTCTCCCTTGGAGCCGCTAGAAACTAGATATCCGACGTCTTATCATAATTGTATACTTCAAGGCAAGTCATCAATCGATAGAAAATAGAAGATAGTCACGATGATGAAATAATAGAAAACGCCTTTGTGAAATCCTACTCAATGCATAATAAGGATACCAAATCAACTCCGAGATCAACTGTCATCCGGAATCCGAATCTCTATCCATTTTGTCAATTAAATGAATCTTTTATGGGGGGGAGATCGTTTTGGGATAAGATTGTTAATTGTGTGGTGTGTGTTTAATGGTTGACTTGTGTTTTATGAGTCTTGGTTCTTGATTGGTGTTTTTTGTTGTCTTGTTTTATTAAATATCCAATTGTTCATATGCCCAAAAGTCGGTCACAATCCCCCTCTGATTGCGCGTTATCGACCACTAATCATGGATTTCAAAACATGGTTTTCCATGGTCAAAACGCAATGACTTTTAGTCAAAACGCAATGAAACCGACTAATCAAAAACGCAACTACTTTATCAAAACGCAATGAATAAAAAATTGGCAGAGTAACGTTTTTAGGTCAAAAAGCAATGATGTCTTCAAAACACACATTGACTGTAATCAAAAACGCAGTAAACGCACACCGCAACCATGTCAAAACGCAATGAGTCAAAACGCAACGAGTCAAAACGCAACGAGTCAAAACGCAACGAGTCAAAACGCAACGAGTCAAAACGCAACCAGTCTCAAAACGCAATGAGTCAAAACGCAACAAGAAGGAAGTCAAAACGCAACAAGAAGAAATCAAAACGCAACATGAATTTTGCCAGAGAGTCAAAACGCAACGACGAAAAATACGACTTTTTCCACCAAAAATCGCCCAATAATCACCCTTTTTGACCTCTTAACTTGATTCTCTGCACAATTACTACCCACGTGCCTAGATCTTGCTTAATACCATAACATTCACACATCTAAGAGCACAAAATTTCGGGTTTTGATTTTTGTATTGACTTCTTTTTGACCACGATTTTGATCTGTTGAACCACATAATCATAAAGAAGCAACCCGGAATTCCCCCAACTGCTCTGGTGCCAAATTGTATAAAAGATAGATTCACCCTTTGAACAAGATCCGGAGCTTGATAAAAATGGAAAAGAAAATTATCCATATTATGTTAGAAAAAGTATTAAGATAATGGGAAGGAGTGTGTGTTTTTGAGAGAAAAACACACACCCACACTGTTACAAAAATGATCTTCACCCCTACCATGGAAAGTAGGAGGGGTATTTATAGTCCTAGTGACACACAACTATCGTAGCTTGTCATTATTAGTCCTTATGTGTCACGCTATAAATAAACTAATGTAATTCCGTGTTTGTCACCATATTTTAAGGCTAACAAGAAGTTAACCGAAGCTCCAATTCTCATTGCTCCAAATTGGGACCAACCTTTTGAAATCATGTGTGATGCAAGTGATTATGCAATAGGTGCGGTTCTAGGGCAAAGGGTTGAGAAGCATTTTAGACCAATTCATTACGCGAGCAAAACGATGAACAAAGCAGAAATAAATTATACAACAACCGAAAAAGAGATGCTTGCAAGTAGTAAAACCTTTGAGAAATTTTTGATCATATCTTATCGAATACAAGGTGTGGTTTACACGGAACCACTTCCGCATTGAAATACTCTTCAACAAAAAAGGACGCAAAGAAAAAAGGATTGCTTAGATGGGTTTTAACTCCCCAAGAATTCGATTTTAAAAGTGATTGATACCAAAGGAGCGAAAACTATGCAGCCAATCACCCTCTCATCGGCTTAAAAAACTCCGTAAGAGAATGTTTTGATCCTAAAGAGATTAATGAGAACCTTTCCTCTTGAAACATTGAAATTCGGTACGTCTCATGATAATCAAAGTACCCCTGGTTTGCCGATAATCGCACAATTACCACTACGGGGAATTCTCTCAATCAAAGGAATGTCCACAACTCAACAAAAGAGAAAGCTTTCAAGGATGTAAAGCATTACTTTTTGGATGATCCCGACTCTTCGTATATGTGCGGATCTAAATCATCTAGGAGTGATTCGGCCAAGAAGCAATCTGAAATCTCAAGCTTGTCATGAAGGGACCCACCGGGGCCATCATAGTGCTTATATCACACGCTCAAAAAGATATTTGAGTGTCCGTTTCTTTTTCGCCTACGATAATTAAAAGTGATGCTTACGATTGATCAAATCTTTGTGATCATGATCAGCAGACAAGTGCAAAATTTCACAACGTGATGAAGCCGATCAAAATGCAATCCAAGTTTGTGAAATTTTCGATGTATGGGGAATAGATTTTATGGGACCATTTCTGTCGTCTAGGGGTAACAAATATATTCTAGTAGCCATCGATTATCTTTCAAAATGGGTTGAAGCCAAGGCACTCCCCACCAACGATGCTAGGGTAGTTGTTAAATTCTTGAAATCCCTTTTCTCCCGATTCGGTGCTCCAAGAGCGATTATAAGCGATCGTGGAACCCATTTTTGTAACGATAAGTTTGATAGAGTCATGTCTAAATATGGTGTCACACATCGTCTTTCCACCGCTTACCACCCTCAAACGAGTGGTCAAGTTGAAGTCACGAATCGAGGCCTTAAAAGAATCTTAGAAAGGACGGTAGGAGAAAACCGTGCCTCATGGTCCGACAAATTAGACGATGCGTATGGGGCATGCCAAATGCTTACAAGACTCAATCGCATGCACGCCCTTACATAGCAAGTTTATGGGTTGGAAAAAAAAATTCGTGGTATCCACCCCCCCCACCCCATTTTTTTTTTATTTTTACCCACTAAGTGTAATTTAATGGAACAAAGGCTATAGGAAAAAACACAAACCCCCCAAACACATAAAGGGTTCCCCACCTCGTTTTATTTTGGGGACCACGTTATTTAAGCATGCAAACTTCGATCGCAAAACCGCGCGTGCGATCATCGAAAGCTCTAACATAATGGGAAAAATAAGCAAAATAATAAAAACACCCCCCCCTTTTTTTTTTTTAACGAGCAGCGTGATCAAGCTTAGATAATTCGCTAATCTACAAAGAGAAAAAAGAAACTTCAACGATTCAAGATAACGAAACTGATCTTTAATGTTTTGATCAGTCTGCTTTTCAACTCCCGATTACCGATTATCCTCTGGGAAAGCTCAAATCCCGATGGTCCCGGACCTTTCACAATTATCGAGGTTTATCCTTATGGCACTGCCAGATAAACTCATGCTACGGTATTGAATTACTAAAGTCAATTGTCATCCGCCTTAAGCATTACTATAGGAGGGGATACACCAACCCATATGTTATCCCCGGATCTCCAAATCTTCCCTAAGACAATTATATTTCAGGGATCGAGTCAAGCTACTACTCGGGACCAAAAAAACAAGCCCTTCGTGGGAGTTCACCCGCATGCCTGTCCTTTTTTTCCAATTTTCTTTCTATTTGTCTAATATGTTGTGATTGTTGAGGCTAGCTACTCCCGTTTTTAGTTGTTTGTTAGTTTGTTTGATTTTTGTAGAGTTGAAACCAACAATTTTTGAAGCCTCTCGTGTTCGGATAAATTGTGTCCGATCACTAATATTACTGTCCTTTGTTTGAAATTAGTTTTGTGAAGAACCGATAGGCCGTTCCATCTATACGATTCACGTTATCTTTGCATACATAATAAACAGCTTAATTTTCGTCAGAAACCGCCTTAAAAACATTGGACAATGTTTCGTTTTAGTTGGGGAGGGAATCTATCGATTTGATTTACCTTGCTTAATTGTTGATGTTCTTGACGTAACTGCGCGTTTTTCCTACAAAAATAGCCAAAAAAATTTAAATTTTAAGTTTTATTTGTAGGGAAAAATGAAAAAAACTATATATATAGGTTAATAATAATAAGTGTTAAAGACAACAAATGTAGGTTTTCTGTTGGTTAGAAAAATAAGTAATTTCTGACCCTGATCGAAACGTTAAGTTTCTAGCTTCCTCCCTTAACAATAATGAGATAGTTTGTGCTAGTCTCATGTAACTTTAAACATGTTAGACTTGAAATCATTAGTAAATGTAGACTTTGCTAATCTCAAGTAATTTTTTAAATATGCCCGAGTTGGATTTTATATAAGCCCCCCCCCCCCAAGGTTATAAAAAAATTTTTTCGAATCTCTTTATTAAGATTTTAAATTGCAAGAATAAGAGATAAAAGTTGATTACGAGTTAGGATGCAAACAAGGTTAGTTGGAAAACTTAAAGCTTATAACAATAACTTGTTGTTTTTTTTCCTTCCCCGAAAGTTCTTAAAATGAAAATTATACGTGTTCTCTTTAATTTTTACAAATTAGAGTTTTGCTCTTAAAAGTCTAATCAACATATTCAGAGAAAAAGCTTTATCGATGATAATAGCTAATCATTTGTAAATAAGAATTTTATTTCAAGTTTATACTTTGGTTCTCCTCAAATGAATTTTCTAAATAATATGTTGACTTTAATATTAAAATATATATATTAAATATATATAATATACTAGAATATTATATATATATCTATATACTATATATTATATATATATATAAAAATATTATATATATGTAGTTTGGTGAATAAAAAGGATGCAAGTTATAAATTCTTAGTGTTATTAATTAGTATACAAACTCCATCGCAATAAAGTACATGGGCATTTGTCGGTTCGCTCCCGATGTGACATCGAAAGAAAGGGTGGAGGATGTATATTTAGGGTTGGTATCATAATAAGTACACGAGCTCTTGTCGGAGGCGTGGCCGATGTTCGCAAAAGAAAAGTGTACCAGTTCTCTAACCTAAATAATGTAAATAATAATAATAATGTTGCAAGTTAGAAAATAAATAGTAAAAGTTTCATTCTCTAAAACCAATGTATTCTTTTTGAACTAACGTTTGCAAAAGTCTACAAGGCTTTTCATCAAAGTTCATGCGTCAGATTCTTATCTCCGATGTGTTGTCAAAAGCCTTAGCACTTACCCGATGACGGTGGATCTAGAGAAGAAAGTCATTCATGGGATAAGAGACCACATCGTCTTTAGCTAAGGGGTTTTGTTTGATTAGTTGTGGACCAACTAAGTATTATACATATAGCCCAAAAGGCCCATGTGTAAAGCTTGGTCGGATTTCAACTATCTAAATATGTGGATTTAATGGTTTAAATTAATTTGAAACACACACACTTTTATATATGATTTATGCGAAGAGAAATTCACAAGTTTGTAATTATAAGTAGGATAGCTTCTTAGTTTGGACTTAACGTATCTTATTAAAGCTTAGCCCATGGGAAACGTAAAACAATCGGGAATGACAAATCTATCTTTTTAACTATTTAGCACACAACCTTGGCTTAATTGTCTTTTTGTTCTATTGATCCTTAAAGTATCAAATGAAGTAATGAAAACAATACAATATAGTCAACACAAGAATAAGTAGTAGTTAGATATCATATCAAGAAAAATCATAAAAGAGAAAAACCTTTTGAAATAGAAGTCGGTTTTACTAACTTGTGATTCCTTAGCTCTCTCAATAAAAATTTTTGCTACTGTTCAAAGTTTAGTTTGGGAAGTTTCGAGGTATTTGGTTATAACAAGTGAATATTGAGTGAGACACGCAATCGTTTAGTTTGGGGAATTTTGATAGGTGTAAAATACACATATCCGTTTATACCTAAAATAGCCCAATTAAACCCAAAACAGACTAAAAATGGCAAAAATATACTTGTTTTTATGTTTTGTGTGTGCAGGTACGTATATATCAAAAATCATAAGAAAACAATCAAAAACGGGCAAACATGGACACAGGAATCAGAAGAATACAAGAGAAGCCAGAAATACAAAGTCAAAGCCAGAAAAAGTCAACCTTCAGTCAAATTGGTCAAACCTTGGTCAACAGAAGTCAACCCATAAAAGACAAAAACTCAAAATGTTTCAAATCAACCCTCCAAGTTTCAGAAAGTTACCATAATGGTCCCTAAGGCTTAATGGGCCTTAAACCCCTAAATACCTAGCCCGATCCAAAGGCCCAAGTTAAAAGCCCATTACCCTAGCCCATACCCATTTTATTAAACCACAGGGACTTAAGTTGCCATTTTTAAAAGTTGTTTTACACTACAACTTTAAATAATCAAAGAGAGGGACTGAAATTGTAATTACCTAAAGTTTAAAAATGTTTTACCCCGTTTCAGTTATAAAAAGGGCGCTAAGGGTGTGATACTATTCACCCGTCTTCTCTAAAAGTTACCCATGGTCAAATCATAGGGCTTTTCTTAATTGAGGGTCAAGGACGACAATTCAAGTGATCAACAACAAAATGGCAGGGTTAATTATGTCAATCCAAAACACTCTTATTGGCTCCCTAAAGCCACATGGACTCAAAGAAGCACAAGAGAAGCGGGGTTTTGCACTAATTGCTCTCACAAAAGAAGCACATATGTCTCTATCACCACGGGATGCCAAGCAGGCAATCCGTGTGAGTTCAATTGTATCCAAGGGCTAACTAATTGACTCCTCAATGATTGATGGAATGATTGGCTGACATTAAAAGGAGTGTGGGTAGCAAGCAAGGTCTGGAAGCTTCACCAAGAGGCTATAAATAGAGCTCACACCCTCACACACACAGACACGTAGTGAGTACCTTAGTAGATTTTAGCTTAAATTTAACTTATTGCAATTTCCTTTTTAAATTCAGTTGAATTTTCATTTAAATCATGTAATCAAGTTTTATTTTAATGAAATCTAGTTTACTCTTAAATAAACTGTCATAAGCACTTTTGTTTTTCATTAATAAGCTCTCACTTTCTCTCAAATATTAAGCTGCGGTTCTAATAAGCTCAATAACTCTTATAAGTCTATAATCTTATAATAGAGCTTAATTCAGTCTAATATCTACTTAAACTTAAAAACAGCCTAATTACTTTAGCCTATGGATTGTGGACTTATGGAAGGGGATTCAAAAATGGAAGGAATCCCATGGACTTATACTAGCTTATCCATTTGGATAAGCTAGAGCTTATAGCTGCTATTTAAGTTTTTGCTTTTGTTTAGCTGAAGCTTGTGTAAGTTTCTTATTTAAATTCCTTGTTCATTTTGAGTACTAGCTTAATATTTACTCACTTGCTTATTAGTTGTTCTTATTGCTTAGTTGTTGCTTATTTGTGCTTTTCATCATCTAAATGTGCTTATTATTCATCATTTTAATCTGTTTTAGCTTAGTTAATATAGATCTTTAGATTTCAATTTATGTCTAAAAATTTCATAAAAACCAAAAATATTAGTTAGTAATTAGTGGTAGATCTTGATTTTAGCTTAAGTAACTATTGAATTGTGTTTATTAGGTTTGTTATAAGCTTAATGATATCTGGTAACAAGGTTTAGTTAGTCTAGTTTTATCAAATCAATAAGCTAATCAATTTTTCAAAAAGTTAAGGGGTTTTTGGTATAGTGAGTTTTTTTGACCTTTATAAGTCAAAGCTACTTGAAATTTCTTATTGGAATGTTAGATACATATTTGATAAAGATTTGAATAAAATTGATAAGTTAGTTTGAGCTTATAATGATTTTGTGGCTTATTGAATCTGTCTCAACACTAGGGGAATTTTCCTTGTGATTTCACTTGTGAAAATTTGAACCAAGCCATCTAAGGCTTGGTTCTTGCTTGATTAGAGTTTAGACTCACTCAAATAGAGTGTCTAAGTGCAAGATCACCTCTTAAGGTATCCTGCATTTGTGCTTACCCTTTTGCTATTTGCATCAGCAGTGGTAACACTAAGTTACTACTGCTGTCATTTCTAGGTTTCACCTTAGCTAGAAAATTTAGGCTTTAGGTTTTAAAATTCAGTTCACTTATAGATTAGATATAGTTTAATATAGTTTAGGCCTTAATTTTCAATTTTTAGCTTAATTATTTAGTCCATTTAGCTTTTTTTAAAAGTCATTATAAAACAAAAAGTCCAAAATCAGTAGTGAAACTTAGTTTAAGTTTTTAATAGGAACTTAGCTTATAGTATTATTTTTAAATAATTTGGATTCATAGCTTATAGGTAAATTAGGTTTTTAAGTTCCCATAAGCTCATCTCTATCTCAGCTTATTTGACTTATTGGCTTATATATATTTTTGAGTTCTAAGTTGCTAGTACCTGAGTTAGCTTATTTGATCTTTGATTTTAGAAAGCCTAAAGTGTTTTTAGTCATAGTAGCTTATCATTTTTAGCTTATGCACATCATTAGCTTCTCAGAACAACTTTTGGTTTTCAAAATGAGCTTATATTTAAGCTTGTGCAAGCTTTTAAGTGTCAACAAAGCTTTTTAAGCTCAAACCCTTAGTTTCTGTGAAAGCTTTTTTATAAGTTGTTTTTAAGATAAATTTTGGTTTGTAGCTTATATTGTTTTTATAAAAAGTATCTAAAAAGTTGTCTTCTTTCAATTTCAATATTCAGTTTTTTATAAAAAGCAAAAATAAAAAAATAAGCAAAAAGGGGGTGTGCCAACCTCGAACCCAAGACCTTTAGTTTAAAGACCTAGTGTGTTAACCAAAGTGCTACAATAGCTCATCCGTCATCACTTCCTTCCTTTTAATTAATAAAAAATAAAAAGAAAATAGAAAGGATAAGCATGGGGTGAACTCCCACGAAGCGGCTTGTTTTTTATCACCGAGTCGCAAGCTCGACTCGATCCCTGAATTTAGTTGTCCTTAGGGAGAGCAATACTTAGAACAAGAAACTTTCATTGAAAATGCCACCGTATGATGAAACGTGATGATGCCGGGGTCAAAAACAAAATTTTCACTCCTAAAGGAGAAAATCAAAGGTGATTCATTGGTGTAAGTGAAATATGGAAGAAAAATTCAGATGATTAATGTGAAGGAATTGACATTGTCAACATTGCTTTGGTAGAAATCTACAACATTCTTCATCACAAAATGGGCTCAAAATTCAAACATTTATCTGGTGGTTCTGGCGGAGGTAGAAGAAATGACGGTTCTTTAAAAAGAGTCCCAGAGGAAATGTTCTCTTTTAAATTCTCCTCCAATGTTACAAGATTTTTATCATGAAAGGCATGATAAACTAGTATACCTGGTTTGAATACTTTGTCCTCGTTTCCGAGAGATTTCAAGGTAACACTAGCCGATAACTCCGCAGTGAAAGGCGAGTCGGAATCTAACAAAGGATGTGGTAAAATACTTGATTCGGAGGAATCAAATAAAAGGGTTAAGTCCTTTTTTAAATCCTTTGGTTTGGAGAAATGATTAAAATCAATCGGATTATCAAAAGTGATTTTTATTGGCATGACAATGGTATTGATTAGAATATCACTTGAAACTTCGTCTTCGTTCATCTTAATATCATCAACTTCTTGAGAAAGAGGTTTTGGTTTCTTATTTAAGAACGTTGCTAAAAGACAAATTATCTTCTTCCTTATCGCAATACGAGTCATCATTCTTCATACAAATAGATCAACGAGGGAACAAAAACATCTGCGTCTTTCAATGTATAATCTTCTCTCCGGTGAGAGTAGGAAGTAGGATTGCTACTTGAAACTTCAAGGGTAGGAGGGAGGGTAAGATTAATTCCCGGTGAAATCGAATACATTCAAGATAAGCTTTCTATAATTAATTCACTTTCTTACGGTGAAGTAAGTGTGAAGGAAAAAGAAGACTTAATCTCGACATTCCTTATCCTTCTTTAAAAGAGAGGATTCCACGGCGCTAGATTTGTAAGTTATCATCGAATTCTCGAAAAGAGAGATTTGGAATAAATTTGAACCGTTTCTTTTCATGAATATCATTGTATTATGAATTGAATCTCATCACCCGGTGGGATAATGAGTTCGGCATAGAGTGGAATCAATCGCAGAATTTTCCTCAGAATGTATGAAATCATAGTCTTCTAACTGACGAAGACTATAGGAAAAGGAGCATCGGATGGAATAGTGGTAATGCCACTAAACGGACCGTCTTTCGAAAAATCAATGATAGAAATAGCATGAACAGATTTATTTTCCTCATTTTTCTCAGATTTATCGGCATAATAAACAAGTTCTTCCTTTCCTACTCTTAAAGTCAATGTTTCTTCGAGAGAGATAAAATACATGAGAGCTTTGCGGTGCGAAGGAAAGGTCTTCCTAAAATAATAGGCACTCTCGGGTTTGGTTCAAAATTATCCACAACAAAATCCGCAAGAAAAGTAAAACCATCAACTCTAACTACAACATCCTCGGCTATACCCATTGGGTGCGTAATTGAACAATTAGCAAGTTCGAGTGTCATTTGGGTAGGCTTTAAAGCTCCAAGCCCAAGTTGCTTATAGATAGAATGAGGTAAAAGGTTAATGCTAGCTCCGGAATCGGCTAAAGCAATTAGTTCTATCGAGTTCTTGTAAAGCAATAGAATAAGCAAATTTTCCCGGATCTGTCGAGACTCTCTCGGAACTTTTGTTCATCATGATTGCAGAACATTATGCAATTATCGGTTTGTAAATGGTGATTTCTTCAAGCTATCTTGTTCATTTGCAACATGCTTAAACCATTTGTTGAACTTTGGCATCTTCGTACGGGTGTATCTTTCAATCCTTCTCTAAACGGGGTAGTCCGCCGCGCTACATCCTTAAAAAACCGGCTATGTTGAGCACTTGGTTTATCGTTCTCTCTTACTTTCATTCTCTCGGGATATGGAAGTTTAGGCTGATACGACGTTGGTTTTAGAGAATGATGACTCGTATTGCGATAAGGAAGAAGATAATTTGTCTTTTAGCAATGTTCTTAAATAAAAAACCAAAACCTCTTTCTTAAGAAGTTGACGATATTAAGATGAAAGATGACAAAGTTTCAAGTCAAATACCAATTGTAACTTTGTTTATGCCAATAAAGATTCACTTTTGATAATCAACTTGATTTTAATGAATCATTTTTTCCAAACCAAAGGGATTACAAATAAGGACTTAACCGTCTGCATTGATTCCACCGAATCAAGTATTTTCCACCTCCATTTGTTTGATTAGACTCGCCTTTCACTGCGGAGTTGTCGGCTAGTATTACCTTGAATTCTATCGGAAACGAGGACAAAGTATTCCACCCAGGCATATTAGTTTATCATGCCATTCATGATAAAAATCTTGTAACTTTGGAGAAGAATTTAAGAGATAACATTTCCTCCGGGACTCTTTTATTTCTCAAAGAACCGTCATCTCCTCGTCCTTCTCCAGAACCACCAGATGTTTGCATGAGATTTCAGCCTATTTTGGCTATGAAAGATGATTTTGTTAAGCCTAATGAAGATTTTTACCTAAGTGAAACGGTGTTATCTTTAAATGTTGAAGATGTCGATTCCTTCACATTTATCATTTGGACTTTTCTTCCATATTTCACCTACCCCGAGGATTCACCTTTGATTTTCTCCTTTAGGAGTGAGAATTTTGTTTTTGACCCCGGCATCGTCACGTTTCATTTTTCTTATCTTAAGCCGGTGACCTTTTTAATGGAAGTTTTCCACATTTGCTCTCCCTAAGGACAAATTAATTCAGGGATCGAGTCGAGCTTGCGACTCGGTGAACAAAAACAAGCCGCTTCGTGGGAGTTCACCCCATGCCTATCCTTTTCTATTTTCTTTTTCTAACGTGTTGTGTTGTGTAGAGGCTTGTACTCTTCCGTTCTTTGTGTTTGTTGTTTGTACTTGTGATTTTTGTAGGATTGAACCAACAATTTTTGAAGCCTCTCGTGTTCGGTGTTGTCGTAAAGGTTTCACTCGAGATTCCCTATCCTTTGTTTGAAATTAGTTTGGGGGAGATCCGATATTCCTTTTCTTCATTATCGATTCACGTTTAATCTTTTGCATAATTCTTAGAACGGCTTCTTGATTTTCGTCAGGAACCGACCTTTAATACAGTGAGGTCAATGTTTTTGTTTTAGTTTGGGTGGGAATCTATCGATTTGATGTTACTCTGCTTATTGTTTTGTTAACACGTACCCGGTTTTACTGCAAAAATAGAAAATATTTAAAAATTAAGATCTTATTTGCTTGGAACTAAAATAAAAAAACAAAAATTTCATATATTAGTAGTGATAATAAGGAGTTTAGACTACGAATGTAGTGTTTTCCGTTGGTGAGAATTAGAAGTAATTTTTGACCAGAATCGAATGTTGTTTGAGTTCTAGCTTCCTCCTTAACAATTAATGAGGAAACGTTTGTGATAAGTCTCTTGTAGACTTTAAACATCGCTTAGATATTGAATGTCATTAGTAAATGCAAGCACTCTGTGCTAATCTCAAGTAGATTTTAAATATGTTGAGTTGGAATTTATATAGGACTAAGTATTTGCGAATCTCTTATGTAGAGATTTTAAATTGCTAAAGAATAAGAGATGATAGTGTTGATTGACGAGTTAGGATGCTAACACTCAAAAGTTTTATTTGATAACTTAAAAGCTAATAAGAATAAACTTGGGCTTTTTTCTTCCCGAAGTTCTTAAAAGGATTAATTATACATGTTCTTCTTTAATTTTTTACAATTATTAGGAGTTTTACTCTTAAACAAAATCTAATCAACTTATTCAGAGGAAAAAGCTTTATCAATAGGATGAAATCAACATGTTTATAAAAAAAATTTTGGTTCAAGCTTATACTTTGGTTTTCTAAAACGAAATTTTTCTATTTGCAAAAAATAATTATGTTGTGAAAAATGTTGCAAGAAAAAAAATGAAAAAAAAATGAAAAAATAAAAAATATGTATAGTGATGAATAAAAGGATGCAAGTTATAAATCCTTAGTGTTAATAATAATATACAAACTCCATCGCAATAAAGTACATGGGCATTTGTCGGTTCGTTCCCGATGTGACATCGAAAGAAAAGGTGGAGGATGTATATTTAGGATCGGTATCATAATAAGTACACGGGCTCTTGTCGGAGGCGTGGCCGATGTGACGTCGAATGAAAAGTGATACCGGTTCCTAGCCTAATATGCAAATATAATGTATAGTTAAGTTGCAAGTTAGAAAATAAATAGTAAAAGTTTCATTCTCTAAAACCAAAGTATTCTTTTGACCCAACATTTGCAAAAGTCTACAAGGCTTTTTCATCGAAAGCTCATGCGTCTCGATTATTATTCTCCGGATGGGGCCTCAAAAACCTTAGCACTTACCCGATGACGGTGGGATGCTAGAGAAGAAAGTCATTTATAGGGCAAGGGAACCAACGATGTCTTAGCTAATGAGGTTTTTGTTTGCTTTGAGTTGTGATCTTACTATGTTATTAACATATTAGCCCAACAGGCCCATGTCTAAAGCTTAGTCGGATTTTAACTATCTAAATTTGTGGATTTAATGGTTTAAATTAATTTGAGCATACACACTTAAGTATTTGATATATGTCAGGAGGAAAATTTCACAAGTTGTAATTATAAGTAGTCTTAGCATCTTAGCTCGTATTTAACAGTGATTTTATTTTTAAAGCTTAGTATGGGATAAGTAAAAAATCGAGGATGACAAATTTATCTTTTAAGACACTTTTCAAGTGCTTTTTGTTCTATGATCCTAAAAGTTACCACAAGATAATGAAAACAATACATTATGTCACACAAGAATAAGTTGTAGTTAGGTAGTTAATTATTAAGAAAAATCATAAAAAGAGAAAAAAGTTTTGAAAATGGGAAAACGGGTGTTTTAAAACTTGTGACTTAGAAACTTTCCCTGCAAAGACTTTACTACTTCTTAAATGATTAGTTTGGGGAAATTTCTTGGTATTTGGTTATAAGGCATGTAATATTGCGAGAGGACACACAATCGTTTAGTTTGGGGAATTTTGATATTGTGAAAACACACATCCATTTAATACCAAAAATGACCCTAAAATACCAAAAATGTAACATTTCTCATTTTTCATGTCATTGTACGACTCTATTAATGATCACTATTTATTTTTAGTCTGTTACGCGTTACTTTTAATATTCACTTTAAGCTAAACCGCGTAGACTAGAAATAATCAATTAATGTAAACGGTCATAAAATAAATTGGGGTTTACATCCACCAAGTGATATATAATTACTAGGAAGATAATTATGTACTTTGCGTATTTTAATTTTTATTGGTCACGTAAAAGGGTTACGTTTCGCGATAAAATACATTTGGACGCACCCCAGAAATACCTAGACTTACCTAGACTCAAACTAATACCCACTTATAACCCTTAAACACTAAATTTATACAAATCTTGTGTTAAGGGCTTATGTTAGCCGAATGTGGGCAAGTCAAACCCACATGAATTCGTCCCTAGTGGATTTAGCTAACAAAAATCATGAAATGAATCCTCAAAGTACATGTACATCCCTAAACTAATTAAGATAGGTACTTAGTGTTCCCTAACTAACAAATGCACCTTGGATAATAACCATCCCCTTGCTTTGACCTTTCTTTGGCCGCGGTTAACCAAGCACAAGCACACACAAATCCTAAGATTTGGAAGCACAAGGAAATGTGGGTTTTTACACTTAAATCACTCAGAGAACAAGCACAAACATCACATCAATAGATTGCCAGCTTGGCAATCCGTGTGAGTGATCACATGATCCAAGGGCCATAATCAACTCTCCAATGATTGATAGTTTGTTGGAGGGAGCGTGTGTAGCAAGGAAGGACTAGAAGTTTCTCTACAGCACTATAAATAGTCACTCACCTCACACACACACAGGGGAATCATCTTTTCTTTTTACACCTAGTCTAGCTTTTAAGTTTTTAGTAAAATTTAGCTTTTAGTATTTAGCTTAATGTAATTTCTCATTTAATCTCTTGCAATTTCTTTTAAAGTAATGTAATCAAGCAATTTAGTTAATAAAATTTGAGTTTTCTTTCATAAAAGTGTCATAAGCTCTCTATAAGCTCATATGACAGCATACGGATCGATTAGCTACTCATAAGCTCTCACAAGTCTCTAAGCCTGTGATAGAGCTCATTTGCTCATTTAATCTACTTAAATCCTAAAATCAGTTAAATATCTTATGCTTATTGGACTTTTAAAAGCTTTTGTAAGGGGAACCAATTATGGAAGGGTTCCCATGGACTTAACTAGCTTATCCAATAGGATAAGCTAGAGCTTGTAGATGCTCATTTGAGTTTAAGCTTCTGTTTAGCTGAAGCATCTTGTAAGTTCTCCTTTAATTTCCTTGTCATTTAAATTCTAGCTTAATATTTACTTAATTGCTTAATTAGCTTTGCTTATTTGCTTATATTGTTACTTATTTGAGCTTATTTTTGTTTCATTTGGATCATTAATCAAGTTTTCCTATCTGTTTTTAGTTAATTTAGTTTAGAGTTTAGCTTTTCATAATTTGTCTTCAAAAATTCATAAAAAACCAAAAGTATAGTTAGAATAGTTGTAGATCTTGATTTTAGCTTAAGTGATTATTGATTTATGTTTATTAGGATTGATATAAGCTAAGTATAATCTGGTAATAAAGTTTTGCTAGATAGATTTTCATTTCATAAGCTCTATCAATTCTGTCAGTAGAATAAAGGGGTGTTTGGTTTAGTCTTGTTTGACCACCAGAAGTCAAAGGAACTTTGAGATTTCTTTTTGGATAGTTAGATTATTACATTTAATAAGGTTTAGAGTAGATTTGAAACATTAGTTTAAGTTTATGAAGATTTTATGGCTTAATAGGTTTGCCTGTGCACCAGGGGAGATATCCCTATTTCTTTGTTAAGCTAAAATTGGATCTAAGCTTTTTAGGCTTAGTTTTGTGTTTACATTGTGTCAAGACACACTCATTAGGAGTGTGTTATGCAGGCTTGACCAAAAAGGTCCACTGACATTAGTGTTTTTGTGCTTGAAAATTGCTATCAGTGTGTAACATCAGGTAATTACTGCTGACTTTTCTAGTATCATTTAGGTAAGTTAATGTAGGATTTAGGATCTAAATTTCAGCTAGCTTATAGATTAGAAATAGTTTAAGATAGATTAAGTCTTGTTTCTAATTTTCTAGCTTAATCACTTAGGTACATTTAGCTTAAAAGTCATAAAAAAAATCCAAAAAGATCAAAAACAGTAGTCTTAGGATCCTAGCTTTTAAATTTGAATTTCTAGCTTCTAGTATAAGTTTTTATGATTCAGTTCTATAGCTTAAGTGTAATTAGACTTGTTTTCAAAAGCTTAAGGTTAGGTTTAGCTTAATAAGTTTTCTAGCTTAAGTGCTTTTTGAGCTTTTTGAATTAAAACCTGAGGTTGCCTTTTTAATCTTAAAATTTAGTTAGCTTCAAGTAATTTTAGCTCAAGTAGCTTGTTAAATTTAGTTTCAGCACATCATAAGCCTTCCATAACAGCTTTTATTTTGAAATTTGAGCTTAATTTGAGGGCTGTGGGTTCATTCAAGTGCACAACTAGTATTTTGGCTTCTAAAAGCCACTTTCTGTAAACAGCATATTCATAAGCTCTTTTTGAGCTTATCTTTGACTTTCAGCTCAAGCTTCTTTTATTAAAAATGTTCAAAAACTTGTCCTTTACAGCTTTTAACTTTTAGTTTTGAAAAATAAAAAATAAAAAAATAAAAAAAAGGTGTTGCCAGCCTAGAACCCGCGACCTCTTGCTTATATGTCCTAAGTGTTAACCAGTGTGCTTCAATAGCTCATCTGGTTAACCTTCCTTTCATTTAATTAATATAGTCATTTTTCTTTTTCTTTCTTATTAATAAGCCGTAGTCTTACCAGCTTATTTTAGAGCTTATTTGTATAGCTTTTAGGTTAGTCTCATTTTTCCTTTAATATTTGTTAGGTTTAGGATTTTCCTTGAATTTTTCACATTTTTTCATTAAGTAGATTATTTTTAATCATTTTTCTTAGGATTTAATTTTTGAAAAATCATAAAAAATAGAAAAAAGTTTCAGAAAAATACAAAAAAATAGTTTTTAGCATTAGATTTAATACTTTTAGGTTTACATTCAGAAAAATCATTTTCAACACTTTGAGATTTTAATTTTCATTTTTGAGCTTTCATTTTTAATTTTAAAAATAGGATTTTAATTTTAAGAATAGTTAAAAATAGTTTTCTTAGTTTCTATAATATTTTAGACATTTCTAAGTTTAAAAATCAATTTTTAGAATTTTTAGAAATTAATTTGCTATTTTTTAGTATTTAAATAGATTTAATTAGTTTTTAATTCATAAAAAATTCAAAAATAATCAAAAAATTATAATTCCGTTTTCTAAAATTTTCTTTTGTCTTATTTTAGGTTTAGAAATTTAGTTTGCATTTTTAAGAGTTAATTTTGCTTAATTTGCTTAATTGTCGCGTTTTATTTGCTCCCGTTAATTACTTAGTGTTTAATTGCTTTTAATTGCTAGTTTTTAATTGTTTCTTTTAATTGGTAGATTTAGATAATCAAATCAATCTTTGTTATCATTCAAAATCATTGTCCAAGCATAATAGTGGTATCAAATTTCAATAAGTCGTTGGGGAAACGACCCGGGGAATCATACTTCCCTGTTAAGATACATATTATATTATATTATATATCTTTTTGAAGAGTTTCCTTTTCACCTTTGTCCTCAAGGGTAAATTGGTAAATTTTCATACTATTATATATATTATATATTTTACGCGTATCAGTGATTCTTATTTATTTTTTGATTAGTTGTAGCTAGTAGATACGTACATTGTTGGTTCATATTGTTGGTTGGTTGAATATATACTCGGATCTAACAAATTTTAGAAGTAAAATTTTAAAACGCTAATCAACCTGTAAACTATTAAACCCTTCCTTCTAGTTTCCACATAAAGTATTTAATTTTTGGTTTAATCAAGAGTCAGGAAAGGGGTGTTTCATACGCGCTGTCTTACCAGACACACACGAAACACATTTATAAAAAGACTCATCATCAGTTGGTTTAAAAAGCCCATCATGTTGCAGCTTCTCAATACGCTTTTTTGTTTATGTGTCTAAGACGACAGTGCCACAAGAGAGTAGAGTCCAAGTTAAGCTAGGATATTTTATTTCTAAAAATACATAGAAGTATCGTTTGATACAGAAACATGCAAATTAATTTCATAAATATCATCATGAGGAATTTCATTAAAATAAAACAAATCATCTTTGAAAACTGAAATTTCAAAATCTATAAAACAATGAATAAAACCATTATCTTTCAAACAAGAAACTGAAATAACACCTTTAGTAATAGAAGGTGCATAATGACAATTGTCTAACAAAATACATAATACATTAGGAAGAATTAAATCAAAACTTCCTATAGCTTTAACCATTGCACGATATCCATTTCTAACGTACACGTTCAAAGTTCAAGGTTTTAGTTTCATGCTTCCCCTATGTCCTTGAGTAGTATGATAGATGTGAGTACCACAAACAGTATTATAAACCCAGGATTTGTTAGGAAAAGAGCAGAGTTCTATAACGAAGATATCTAAAGTACTAGCCTCGCTAGTATTTTTCTTATTCTTTATCAAACTCAGAGAGGTTACAAGAGATACAAATCCTCCTCTAATGATCCACTTCACCACAATGGTGACAAATCGCGTCCTTTGATGAGTGATCCTTCTTTGGTGGTGGGGGAATCTTAGGTTTAGGGGATATGCAAGCTTATCTTTTCCTTTGCCATGACTCTTTGCCTTTGAGCAGCTTACGTTTATTGTTATTGTTATTTTTTTGGATCTTGCATCCTCTGATCGCTAAGGAAATCAGGATCAGGAGTAGGAGTAGCTTCTTAGGAGCCTATTTTATGTAGCTAACCATAGCATGCAACTCAGCTATTGTCTTCCCTATGCTATGCATATTGTAATTTTGCACAAATATTTCATATTCCTTGGATATGGAGGTTAATTGTAACACCCGAGAATTTTCGGATGTTTTAAAGGAGATATAAGTTATTCCTAGGTTGAATTATCAAAAACGAGCAGCTAAACCACGTTTTGATTATTCGGACTCTAAAGCAATTTGATGTTAAAACGGACCATTCTGGCAACTTTTTAGTTTTGACCGAGACTCGAAAAAGTCTGAAGTGACTGAAATGACCTCGCAAGATTTTAGGATCAAGAACGAGTACCGGCACAAAAATAATTAAATTACATTTAATTATCACGTTTTATTAAAAATGAATATTTAATAAATTATTTAACATTTTATTCAGTGACATTTGTTGAAGACGCAAATATTCGAGTAAAAGGATCATTTTACGGACAAGTTTATCAGAAATATATAAAATAAGTAATAAACGTTTTAAATAAATTTTATAAAACGTTTACGAAAATTAGTCGAGTGAATACTCATTTTTATTAGAAAAATGATTTAGAAAACAATGGCGCAAGTTTCATATTTTGAAACATCCGTTAAGTCACTCAAACGAGTCCAGAACATTATTCTTATTTAAAAGTTCTCACCAATTACATTTGGTCCCTTTGGGTAATATTTATATTTTACCCTAACATATTAAAATTGTTACTTTAAATTTTAAGTTTTAAATATATATAATTAATTTTATAACTTTTATTTATTTTTATAGATATAAACAAGCATAAAAGCCTCACAAACTCTCCCTCCATATCCACATTTATCGGCCACCCCTACAAGCAGCAGGCCGGCAGCCACCTCAGCCGCCGCTGGCCGCCGCACGCCGCCGCCGGAACATTTGGTTTGTGTTTTCATGGCGTAGGGTGTGGTTGGTTTGACAATGGCAGCCAAGGGTTGCGTTCGGTTCGATAATGGTAGATAGGGGTGTTCGTTTGGTTTTTAAAGAAGCACCAAAGGTGTGTATGGTTTATAAAACCACCACACCAGCGAGGGTGCGTTTTGTTTGAGGTTTGCCTATAACAGATTAGGGTGTGATTGGCTTGTGTTTTCATGGCGTAGGGTGCGATTGGTTTGTTTGGTCTGTAATATTCACCAACAGGGGCTGCGTTGGGTTTATGGAAGCAGCCTTGTGGCTGTGTTTGGTTTTAAAAACCCCAAAGGGGTGTGTTTGTGTCGTTGTCAGCACCTAGGGTGCATTTGGTTTTTCATTCGGCACCAAGGGTGCGTTTGTTTGTTTTCGTTAGCCCGAGGGTGCGTTTGGGGTATTTTCAGCAAATAGGGCGCGTTTGGCTCGTCTCATCAGCACCACAGCGGGTGCATTTGGTTTTGGCAGCAGCACCGAATGGGTGCGTTTGGTTTGTGGTAAACACCAACACAAGGGTGTTTGGTTGTGGTTTTGAAAGCCCACATAGGACGTGTTTCGTTCATCGCTTAAAAGGGTGTTTGACTTTATTTATTTCATTTAGTACTTAAATGTTGTCTAGATAAATATTGAAACACGAATGCATTTTGCAACCTAGATTTGTTGATTGAAAAGTGAAAAACGTTTAGTTTTGTAATAAAATGGGAAACGTCACATAACGAGAAGGTCATGGCGAAATTTCTAAAGATATTTTTAGATACAACTCTTATCGTCTTTGAAGAATGGTAAATGGGCTAAGTTATAATTTAAAGATGTTTTAAATTATAATTTCATAATAACTCGACAACAAACAAAATATTAATTTATAAAATGTTGTTTTATAAATCCTAGCTAGAAAATTAAAAGTCATAACTTTGTATGGACTTTTTAGAAAAAAACCGTGTAACTTTATTAAGTAACTTTAAAGCGTACGATTTAGTGTATGCAAGAATTTTTATTTATTAATATTGGTGATTTCCGAAAATGTGTCAAACCATTTGGTTTAATTATTTGCTTACACTTATTTCGTAATACTTGCACGGTATAGCATACTTCAAATTAATCTTTCGATTTCTGGTCGTTATTATATAATTCATTATATGAATTATAAAAGTGTTTATCTTTCAGGGTAATATATAGGGAATATATTACATACTTTGTTATATAATTCACCATATGAATTATATACTTTTGAATTATTTTACCGAACCAACCACCAAACCAAACCAAACCGCCACTCGAAACCTAAATCCTTTATCAACGGGTCGCGTTGATGTAATCATCCGTCGGGAAACTAAATTCATTATCCTAAACTAGTGGGATTTAATCGTTTAAGATAAACGGAAAACTTCTCGGTAAGCCGTTTCGAGCGTCTTCCGTTCGTGTTGTGCATACTAGATGCCTACCTATCAATCGTTCTTCAACATCAAGGTGAGTTCATAGCCCCTGTTTTTACTGGTTTTAATATTTTTTGGGTGGTGAGAACTTGCTTGTTTATATTGCATTTACGTGTGGTTGATTACCTGTTTGGTTTACATACTCTATTTAATATATCACAGCGAGGAGATTAGGAGATAACAATACTTGGTTTAATTTTCTGAACGAAAACGCTTAATATACTTTTATGAGTACGGATTTGCTTAGTTGCATGAACAGTAAATCACTAGGAGGGTGAGCGCCGAATGTTATGAAAATAGATATATTTGGGATTGCAATCCCGTTAGGGTGACTAGCTACACTTGGATCACGAACGTGCATTTACCATGTCGGATTACGATTGATGGCGCATTGCGGGGCCAAAATCATTACTGCTAGGGTGTTCTTGGTGGGAAACACCCATGAGGGGAACTATTATTTTGTATTATGCGGGTTGGTCTTGGTAGGGAACTCCCATGATGGGTACATATTATTTTTCATATTGCACGGGTGTTCTGGATGGAACACCTCTGTGGGTACACTCTTATGTGCCTTGAATAAACGTGGCAATAAATACAAGTCTACATCACAAGTTTCATGAATCTTAGGTAATGGTTATCATGGTTTTATACACACTTGAATAAAGTGGCAATACATACTTTGGATATTTGTGATCCAACTTTTATACGTACATTTTGGGGACTATTTGGGGATTGAAATTGGTCTTGCATACTTTACAGCTAATTGATTTCTAAAAATCATACGTTCATTTTGGAAGGACATTTAAGGATTTTAAACGGTCACACATTATTTTATGATATTGTAGGGGAGACAGTAGTCACTACTAAACGTTTTTATATGTAAACTGTAATGATACAGTGGGCAGATACATTTATTGTGATAATAACGTTTATATTTACAAAAACCTTTATGAAATACACCAACTTTTAATGTTGACATTTTTAAGCTGTTTTTCTACTAGGTGAATTTTTGTTGCTTCGACTTTGATGTGCATTGGAGTCTTTACATTCAAGTTTTTCATGGTGATGCAATTATGGGACAACTATTATTTTGATTTCAGAAAATCAACGAGATTGTTTTACAAACGACACATTTAGAGGTCGTTCTCTTGTATCTAGCGCTGTGTATTATGAAGTAGCACCCCATGTGGTATTCCGCTGCGTTGTGATTTTTGGGGGTGTTACATTAATGATAAAGCTTACTCTAAGGTGTACGGATATGGGATGACCTAGGCATTCTAATTGGTCCAGTAGCCCTTTATATTTAAAACATAGGAGCTGACAGATTGGTCTTCTTCTTGCTTACATGCATGGCACACTTTCACAGTTTTAAAATTTCCCTTTTCAGATTGCTGTGACAACATAGTTTTAAGCTCCTTAAGCATGTCATTTGCATTGAACTCATCGAGATTCTTTTGAAATTATAGAGTTATACAAGAAAGTATAAGACATGTAATTTCATGTTGTATATCTACCTATCTATTATAAAGAACAATAGCAGGAACTACTGTTATAGGAGGCATATGGATGTAGGATATTAAATCACACAATCTAAGCAAGATGAGAATAAGAAATCTAGAGAGAGAAAGTAGAGTGGTTGATCACTTAGAGAGAGAAAGAAACATGTAATATTAGATTATGCCAAATGGCCAACACCCTCTAAATAAAAGGAGAGGGTATTTATACAAGAGTTTGAGACATGGTCAACATAAGGTCTCCTTATGTTGAACCGGTTAGCTTACTTTTACACATCGTTTAACTACGAGCTACGAATTACAATTTTGGAAGTGACCGAGTCTTTTCTCGATTTCTAACAATCTCCCCCTAAGGGAGGTCACTCCATTTTACAAAAAAAACTTAAGCTTAGCATTCTATGAATGTCTTCAATCCTGCTCGTAGTCTTGATTCTTTGATCTTAATCTTGTGAATTTGATGTAGTGATCTTGGAACTTGTTCCCGCATGCTTGATAGACTTGTGATCTTGAACTTCTTTGAGGCCATCAGTCAAACATCATCTCTTCATCATCTTGTAATCTTTTTCCTTCATGTGAACTTGTGACTTTTGGACCAGCATGCTCATACCTTTCTTCATCATGAAAGCTTTTATAACCATCTTTCTTGATTTTCTTTAACTTGAACACTTCATGACTTCAAGGAAGACGTTTTAGTATCAGAGTAGCGGAACACTTTTGAAACATGTACTTAAGCTTTCATAAGGTCTTTACATTTGTTGGTCAAGTATGAGCATGTGGCAAAGAATCTGACTCATCATGGACTTAGTGCTGCTACCATCGGGAAAACCTGCAAGTTTAGGTTAGTGATAAACAACAGATATGTACAAAAGTTATGGAAAACTAAAAGGGGGGTTGAATAGTTTACCAATTTTTAAATTAATGTTATGTTTGTTTATAAAACTTAGATTCGATTTTATGTGATATCAATATGTGCACAATTTGAACAATGCAAGTAAGTAAATAAGGAATTTTGAAAAGACATAAGAGATAAGAGTAGAAAGATCAAACCATAATAAGCCGTAGTCTTACCAGCTTATTTTAGAGCTTATTTGTATAGCTTTTAGGTTAGTCTCATTTTTTCCTTTAATCTTTGTTAGGTTTAGGTTTTTCCCTGAATTTTTCACATTTTTCCATTAAGTAGATTATTTTTAATCATTTTTCTTAGGATTTAATTTTCGAAAAATAAAAAATACAAAAATAACTTTTAAAAATACAAAAAAATAGTTTTTAGTTTTAGAAAAATTAGTTTTAGTTTTACATCCAGAAAAATCATTTTTACAACTTTTAGATTTTTATTTTCATTTTTAAGCTATTTATTTTAATTTTAAAAATAGTAATTTAATATAGAAAATAGTTTAAAATAGTTTTCTCAGTTTTTATAGTATTTTAAAATTTTTTAAGTTTAAAAATCATTTTTTTAGATTTTTTAGGACTTAATCTGCTATTTTCTAGGATTTAATTAGATTAAATTAGTTTTTAATTCATAAAAAATTCAAAAATAATCAAAAAAATAATTTTCTTTTTCTAAAAATTTTCTTTTGTCTTATTTTAGGTTTAGAAATTTAGTTTGCATTTTTAAGAGTTAATTTTGCCTAAATTACTTATTTGTCGCGTTTTATTTGCTCCCGTTAATTGTTTTTGTTAATAAATTATTTTAAATTGCTTATTTTAATTGTTGTTTTTAATTGGTAGACATAGATAATCAAATCAATCTTTGTTCTCATTCAAATCATTATCCAAACAAGAACGTGATTTCAATTTCGCAAGTCGTTGGGGAAACGACCCGGGGAATCATACTTCTCGGTTATCATACGTATTATATTATATATATATATATATATATCTTTAGAGTGAATTTTCCTCAAGGGAGACTTTGGGAATCTTCTTAATTGCTCTAGTGATTATATTGCTATAATATTTTATATATGTATGTCAAACTACTATCAGTTTTTGGCGCCGCTGCCGGGGATTTGTGATTAAGATTCTCTCGTTTGAAGTTTGTTGATTGTGATTTGAAGACCCTTTCATTTTTAAAAGTTTTATTTTTATAAAAAATATATATATAAAAAAATATAAAAATAAAAAAAAATAAAAATATTTTTGATTTCTTTTTAGTATAATTATCATTTAAAAATAAAAAAATCAACAAAAATATAAAACATTGTCCATAAAAAAAATAAAATAAACAAAGTTGGTAAAAGAACACCAACAGATAATACCTTCAATTAAGGTATTAACCATTAGTAAGTTCCCAACTCGAATCAAAGATTTAAAAACTTACCATTTGTGTCATTTACGAAATACGGCTCACCTTAAAAAGTAAAATTTTTAAGAGCTACTGTGAAGTAAATTTGATTATTTGTTTTAAGTTGTCTATCTCGTTATCCGTTAAATTAGTTTGTTTAAATAAAAATAAAAATAAAAACAATAATAATAATAATAATAAAATAAAAAAAATTAGTTTAAATTTTCTTTTTCTACTTTGTGCATACGCACTCGTTCTCAAACCCGCAATTGTAACCGTCAACAACAAGCCCAACCAGCTATTGTTCAACCATTTCATTTAG
>BQNB010056942.1:10678-38440 GCA_026074375.1 Tanacetum coccineum
ACTACTTTGTAGTTACGATAGAAGAATGACCATGAAAGGTCAAACTTAAAGTCAATGTATAACTACTATTGTAAATGCAATAAATGAAAGATCCTCATGTAATATTGTTAATCACAATAAGTGGCAAACAAACTAATATCTTTAGTCTTGATGAAATATTTAAATATTATAAGTTGCGCAATCGAATAAAACAATTGTTGTATGCAATAAGTAAAAGGTAAAGTTCTTTTACAAGTTACTATAACTATTGAATACAAAATTTATTATATGATCATGTTTTTTTCTAAAAAGGGTAAAACTGTAAAAGCCTTGTCTCCTAGTATATATCTATACTACATATAAAGCATTTTCACACAAATCTTGAAAACTAAAACTGAAAACTAAAAAATTTAATGCTACATACTACAGACATATAACAGTTTTAGAACAAGCTAGGTTGATTGATTGATTGACTCAAAACTGGAAACCTTTTATCATGATTGATCATCTATGACCCAATTAATACTGAAATTCTATATTTTAGGAATTTCAAGAAATGTTGAAATTCTATATTTTTGGAAATGTTGAAATGAATGTTGAATGCCATCAATAAATGTTTATATAATATAAAATGTATTGAAGGGTGTTTACACATACTCGGCTGGCATTGGTCAACCGAACAAATAGTAGCTTCCTCCCTAATTTTCATTAAATGGTTAATAATCTTGTGACCTATCAAATCATGACTTTTACATTCATCATTCATCAAATGACCAGCTTAAAGGTAAAATTAATTATTTCAATTCAATTTTAATATTTTTGTTTGAATTAGTTTGAAACAATCCTTTTTAATTTGTCACTTCTATGTTATTTCTAGGGTTTCTATCATACCCTTTTTAATTTATAAGAATATCCATCGAAGAACCAGAAAAATGAGGTATGTTTAACTACAAGTGGGTTGTTTTTTTAATTTATGGTTTCTGAATGTTACTATGGTTTTTAGGTTCAAATACGTTCTTCAATCAAGTTTGTTCTACTATGTTATTTGAATTCTATTAATTACGTGTTCTTTTATCATGATTTTTGTATTTGGATATGAATTTGTATTGGTCTTGAATTGGTTTTTGGTTTTTTGATTTCTTGGTTTCTACAGGGGAGTCGACTTAGCTTTAGGTATTGCATTCGGGTAATGCTAACCAAAGATCGTGTGACTTTTTATTTTTATACAATCATTAATAGTTATAATTCTTATCGTGCGATGCATAATTTGTGTTCAATATGTTATTCAAATGCAGATTCCCTTAGTCGTGTCAAAATTGATTCTGGAATTTGGGGGTGACTGCGTCCCTCTTTCTACTCAAAAGTCAGCAGCCGCGTGTAAGCTTTTTTTATGTGGAGGAAGACACATTAGGTATGGTTATGGGCATTAGTTTAACTTTTGACAATTTTTTCATATTATTTATACTTTTTTTAATTTCCTCTTACTTCAGTGAACAAGAATTCCATTATATGATGAAGAAATATGAATTAATTAATTAATGTAATTGGGCTAACAAAAGAAAAAGTCCTAAGAATGCCAACAAAAGCCTTTAGAATGGGGAATACCTTGTTAGTATAAATAACCTAGTTTAGTCAAATATTAGGGTAGAAAACATAACAAACTTAATAATATTTTTTTTTAGAGTTGTTGCTACTCTAGTTTTTCTTTTACAATCATAATTAAGTTCTTAATTTTATGCATCTTGATTCTACATTTTTCATTGTTAAGGATTCGTATGAATGATACATGGAACCTTACACTTGGTTTCAGAGCCTACAAGATTCGATGTTATTGATGTTGTTTGTATTTTTTTTCTATTGTTTTCGATAAAAAAAAAAAAGAGGTTTTGTTTTTGATTATTTGTTTTTTTTTTTTTTTGATCTTGATTTCAAGATGGTTTATGTTTAATCTAATATCAATCAAACCATCTTGTTAGCAATCAACGATCTCGTGATTTTCTTGTGTTTTTTTTTGTTCGAAAAGTATAAAAAAAAGGGGTAAGGATCGAACGAGTGTATTCTTAGAAGTATCAAACTAGGTGGATCGAACTAAGGAGCGAACTTCGATTCGCTTTCTTTTATTATTTTTAATCATTTCAAAACTCTTTGGTTCGAACGAGTGGATCGAACAAAGCGATCGAACAAGACGACCGAACTAGCAAAGTACCTTGGATCGAACTAGCAAAACTCTTTGGACCAAACGAGTGACCTCCTACATCAATCGAACGAGTGGTTCGATCAAAGCGATCGAACAAGCGATCGAACTAGGAGGATCGAACAAGCAACTCTATTGGAGAATCGAACGAGTTTATCCTTTGAAGACCGAACAAGAAGAGCGAACAAAACCATCGAACAAAGGGATCGAACGAGGAGGATCGAACGAGCTTGTTCTCTCGAGGATCGAACGAGTTGACTTTCTGTGAACCGAACGAGCAAAGTCTTTTAGAATAGAACTAGTTAAGAGTTTTATTGTCACCAAACAAAATAATCAAACAACAACAAAAACATAAACACAAATCAAACAAATCAACAATCACTTGCGATCCGTTCATTCATACTTAAATTAAAATGGGATCCAATGAAGAAACAAATGCAGCGGGTACCGATACTCGTCCACCTATGTTGGTTGAAAGTGACTACGACTCTTGGAAGATTCGTATACACAGGTACATTCGAGGCAAACCCAATGGCAAACTGATATGGAACTCCATTCAGAATGGACCTACACCTCACCCGATGGTCACAGATCCTCCACCTACTGGTTCTACTATTGTGCCCGCACCGAGGAAAAAGCTGGATTCTGAGTTCAATGACGAAGAAAACAAGCTCGAAATGGCTGATACTCAAGCTGAAATCATCCTCAGTCAAGGTCTTCCCCGACACATCTTCAACATACTCAATCAGACAAGCACTGCTCAGGAGATTTGGAACAATGTAGAACTACTTATGCAAGGATCGGGAAGAACTCTACAACAACGGAAGGAAGATCTGTTTGATGAGTATGAACGCTTTCGTGCCATTGGAAACGAGTCCATTCATGACTACTGACTACGCGCGAACCAACCCTTCTTTTTATGTATCAATAAGTAAATATAAATATAAATACACAAAAAGGATCAGAATCCGCGAGATCAAGAAAACCGGAAACAGTATAGAGTGTTCCCGGGTCGTTATGTCCCAACGAGGCTGGAATGGATTATCGAAAGACGATTGATGATTGGTGCTTGAATGTCACAGGGAATGATTGGGAATTAAAACTGAAAGTAAATGCACATAAAATTTAAACAATAAACATAAGCTGGAAATTGAATTAAAGCTACTAAAAACTTTTACACTAAGGCACAAATAAGCTAATCTAAATCTAAATAGGCAAATTAAGCATGCAATTAAGCTAAATTACACAAGAGAAACACAACAGTACTAACAACAGTACCACCAGTATTAACTACCAGTACTAACTTGGAGTTAGTACTGCTAGTGTTAGTTAGTACTGCTAGTGTTAGTTAGTACTGCTACCTTTGAAATCCAAGAAAATGAACTAGCAGTACTAACTTGGAGTTAGTACTGCTCGTTTGAAGTTAGTACTGTCCTAAAAATGAACTAGCAGTACTAACTTGGCAGAGGAGAAGGACATGTGGCTAGGCAGTGTAAAGAACCCAAGAGAAAGATGGACTCTTCTGTCCTTCAAAGGTTAAAGCTTTATCTGATGGAAGCTAAATGAAGGAATGGAGATGTGTTGATGCTGAAGCTGAAGCATTCCTCGCTGATGTAGAATGCACCACACTTATGATCAACTCAGGCACTGACAGACACACAAACATGTTTCAAGCCAATCATGAGGATGCATATGACTCAGAGTGGATGAAGCCCAATGATGCTGATCGCTTTCATGGACAAACTTTTGTCATTTTACAACTCAATCTTTTTCTCATTTTTTTATTTTTTTTTTTATATTTCTTCTTTAATATTTCATTCCATTCATTTTTCTTATTATAATTTTTTTCATTTTTTTCGTTTTTTTTTTTAACATCTTTTTAATTTTTTTTTTATTTTTATTATTCTTAAAATATTCTTTATTTCTTATTTTTTATTTTCAATTATCATTTTTAATTCTTTTTACCATTTTTGTTTATTTAATTTTATTTTTTTTTTTATATTTATTTCTTAACATTATTTTAGTTTTTTTCTCTCTTTTTTCTTTACATTTATTCCCCATTATTTTTCCAATCACAATTTATTTTCTTTTTAATTCATTTATCTTTATTTTTTTCCCATAGTGCAACAAAACAATGCAGACAACTGAGGTACACTCCAAGACAAATCAAATCTGTATAATGTGATTATCAGTTGAATCAGGAGATGCACCAGGAAAGAACATTTAGCCTCGATGCTGAGACTGAGATTGATGGACAATACGATCCCGTATCATCAGTATCTTCTTGACACCGAAGCCCAAATTTTCCAACTGGGGGGGGGGGGGGGAGGTATTGCTGACACATCTGATAAAGTTTCTATGATTGCCATTTTAACTGACTTGCAAACCCAACTAGACGGACATGCTAAGGTTAACCAAGAAAAATGTTTGGAAATCGAGACCTTAAAAAATGAGCTTCTTCAATGCAAGCAAGAAATATGTCGTCTAGATACCCACAAGGTCAAACTTGATCTTGAAAACAAAGTTAGACAGGAACAAGCCCTAGTGATTCAGCGTAATAAGCGTAACGCTGAACTTGTGCAAGAAAACGATTTGCTTAAAGTCACTCTTTCAGGAAAAGAAAAATCAATTGCATTTTTACAATCTGAAAAGGAAAAGATTTTATCTGAGAAAAAGGAACTGAGCTGTAGTTTTCTAGTGATAATAGGTTTGTTTTAAAAACTGCTAACAAAGTTGACAAGAGACAATTATTGCAAAGATTTACATGCCCACACAAAACTATTCTCCATGCTTTCAGAAACCTAAAAAAGCAAACCAAATGACTTGCACAAGGGACAATCCATAGGCACCGTAACCCAGGTCTAGGTTATATCGGGCCAAGCGTGATCAACCTGTTTTGTTGATGCTGATACCCTTTTGCATCCCATATCACACCCTTAGTATACTGGGTTAGTGAAGATGGTCTTGTAAACCAAGTTGTGAGCATGAAAAAGTGAGCGAAAAACCAGGGATGTTTGACCCGCAAACGGTTTTCTATGACAAGCTAATGCCCTTATGTTCGTTCCTCGAAGGGAATGTCTGGAGATCAGGGTATTGGCTTTCTGCCACGAAATTGCTAGTCAAGCTAGTAAACATCAGCACGCCTGCTACCCCTTTTGTTCATAAAAGTAGATCCTCAAGTAAGTTCTCGGACTGTCTTCGAAAAGTTAATGCATTTTTTCTCTCAAATTTGAAGGTATCATAGTTAAAGAAAGAAACAACACAAAAACCAGAATATGTTTCTGAATGGTGTTATGATTATGCAAAAATAGTTTGTTGGAACTACAACTGGTAACCATTTTACGACCATTTCAAAAAAACAATCCAAGCTGCTCAACTGATACATTTTTCAAAGAGATAAAGTATTTAAACTGATTTTGATGATTTGGAGGCGGGGTATGAAAAAGGGGTTTCTTGATAACAAATCTTTGACCATAGAGAAGAAAAATCTTTTAATCAGAAATGACGGCTTAATTGCTGAATGCTTAGAAAAAGATATCTGCTCTATTGTGCTTACTTCCGATATTGTTGTGCCCCCTAGTTCGAATTGCCTTTGCGAAGATCTTAGATCTGCATGCGATAGGGAACACACTAAAGTTCTTGAACTTGAAGCTGAGATTTCAAAACAGAAACAGCTAATTACTGAATCTGAAAAACGTTTTGCCTTTCTCGAACAGAATTATGTTTGTTTACAACTTAAATTTCAAAACTATAAACAGTGCATAGACACTTCTAGTGCCTCCAATGCAATTTTTGAAATTAACAAGTTAAGGACAACAAGCTTCAGGGAAAGGTGACCACTATCAGGAATTTAGATGCCTCAGGGATCAACATCATGAAGGTGTGAATGTAGGTTCCACTGAAGGTAGTTGTGACCAACAAGCATTAGAAACTGACAGAATTCAGTTGAAAGATACGATTACCTCCCTTAGGATTCAGCTAGATGGCCTTAAGGTAGAAAACGTGAGTCTGAAAAGACGGTATGATGAACTGTCAAAGGCGAATACTCATCGTATTGCATTATACTGAAAGCTGAGTGCATTCATTGTGAGAATACAAAGCTGAAGCCCAAGTGATGGTACAACAAGTAGTGGCCTTCAAACCTATGAGACACCTTAAAGTGCTTGCTCCTGGAATGTACAACTTAGGTTCTAAGTATATTCCACCACCCAAACGTGCTAACTGGGTCAAACCAACCTCGGTACCTAAGAAGAAGCACGTACCTTTCAGTGAACCCCCCAGACCTTCACTCAAACCAACTCAAAAACCAGTAGTGCATCCTAATAAGCAAACTAACGTGTGTGTGCTATGTCTACAGGAGTAAAATCCCACTTCTGGAGCTAGCAAAAATGTGCTAAGAGAGGCCCTCGGATATCATAGTTCTTTGCGGCTAGAGTACGATGCGTGGAGTAGTAGAAGCACACCATAGGACTTGAATAAAAAGAATCATGTTGATTTAATTTGGCTTGTTAAACATTCTTTTTTTGTTTCAAATTTTGAACATTGTTTGTGGTGCATGTAACAAATTCTCTGGTTTGTGCTAATAATACTGATTGTTTGGGTTCTGTGTTAGATGATTTTGAATGTTAACCACCAGGACTAAGCGTTTTAAACGCAACCCAGGAAAGAATGGAAACCATTATGTGAGTCCGGAAACAGATTAGCAAACTGTTGCTAATAGCAAGCGCTCAGTGGCAAGCCTCACTGGCAGGCATTTTCATTTAGTTTGGAGAAATCCTTTAATAGGCATCTTGTGTGTGTTGTGTGTATGATATGCCAATAGAACTTCCCCGAGTGCTGAGTTCTTAGTCCAAAATAACTATGGTCTATAGGTTTACTGTTCAATAAACTTAGTAATCGACAGGCAGGTTCCAAAGGGATCTATGGTATTTTTGATTGTTAACTAACCGGAACCCTTCAGGGCATCCTATCACCGTAAATGTTTGTGTTATCGCAGGTAGTACAAATTGTTCTATGGTATCTGGATTCTGGATGCTCAAGACATATGACCGGTGATCGTGCACGTCTTATCAACTTTGTAGAAAAGTTCATTGGTACAGTGAGATTTGGCAACGATGAATATGCAGCTTCGTTGGCTATGGTGATTATAACTGGGTGACATATCCATATCTCGGTCTATTATGTTAAGGACTCAAGAACAAACCTATTTCAGTAGGTCAGTTTTGTGATGGAGGTTTAGAAGTTGCATTCCGGACAGCATTCATGTCACATCGCAACTTGGATATGGTAGATCTACATCAAAGGTTCACGAACAAACACCTGTACTCCATTACATGAAATGAATTGATGTCCGGCTTCACCAGTTGCTTGCTTACAAAGCTTTTCCACGAAGTCATAGTTATGGCAGTCGGTTGTATCATCTGCATTTCGGGACATGGAACGAATTGGCTCGGAAAAATCTAGGTCAGAGGATTACCATGCTGAAATATGGACAAAGACCATTAGTGTCCATCTTGTCGCTAGGTAAAAGCAAGGAAAGCATCAATATCACTAAGACGGCAAACACCAATCTGAAAGTTCTCCATACACTCATATGGACTCTGGGGACCAATGTGAACAGAAAAGGTATCAACGAAAGAGTATGCTTTGGTGATAGGTGGATGATTACACAGATTTGGATGGGTAAAGATTTCTTCGATCAAAGGATGAAACTTCCTAAGTGATTGAGAAGTTTATTGTTAAGACTCAACGAGCCTTAATGAACTGTTCGCTTCGTCAGAACAGATAATGGACGGAGTTTTTGAATCAAGGCACTCGACGGATGGTTGGAGAGTGTTGGTATTTCTCATGAAACGAGCTACCTCGGTCTCCACAACAGAAAGGCGGTTGTCGAAGGAAATAACGGAACCGAAACTCTTATGGAAGTGCTCGTACTATGCTCATTTTTGCTGAAAGCTCCACTGTTCCTATGAGCTGAATGCTGTAGCCACTGCGTGTTATTATCTAATCGAATCTCTTGTACACACGCTTCATGGAAAGGACCTATTATTGAACTGCTGAAGGGAAAGAAACCTAATCTACAATATTTCTGAGTGTTTGGATTCTCTGTGCTATCCTACCAATGACTACGATGACGTTGGTAAACTCAAGGCGAAAGCCAAATATAGGTATATTTGTTGGCTATGCACCACAAGAATGCTGTGAGACGAATCTGACACATAGACCAAGCAAATAAACCTATAGATTAACTAAGGCAGCTTTGAAAAGCCTCTTGTATCAGCAGGAATCCCTCACACTCTACGCTTTTGCTAACCTAAAGGTTGTGTGCCTATTCTGCTCGTGCAGTCACCTACCCCCCAGACCCCGCCAACCATATCGCTAAACCCAGCGCATATGCTACGTATGTTACATCATATCCCCATACCAAGCTCAGGCCCCATCGCCCACCTCACACCACAAAATGACTTCTTGTGCCAAACAGTACAGAATACTCGAACTTACTGCTCTTACAGTAAGGGACGCAGCCGTTATGCACTAGTAAAAGACCAGATCCACTAGTGTCCCACTCCTACAAAGAAACAGGTAGACGATTTTGTTTCAAGGGTTGTGATGATGAGGTTGTTCCGATACCTCCGGCTGTTCCGATAACTCCGGTTAATGTTCCTGCTGCCCCGGCACCCGAGAATGCCATAGGTTCACCTTCCACAACAGTTATCTCAGAAGGCGCTCCTGCAGTTACTGAAAGCCTCTTGCCTCATCAAATACTTACCAGACTACTAGTGATTTCTGATGTGGGACACATGTTGATCATGTTGACAGTAATGTGTTTGATACCTATAATGCTCCTGAAACCGCTTCAGAAGCTCTTCATCCATATCTATGTCAATATCGATGTTTCTCCAACAACCAATTTCCTCACGTCGCAGAAATGGACTCAAGA
Source organism: Tanacetum coccineum (assembly GCA_026074375.1). Classification (NCBI taxonomy): domain Eukaryota; kingdom Viridiplantae; phylum Streptophyta; class Magnoliopsida; order Asterales; family Asteraceae; genus Tanacetum; species Tanacetum coccineum. The sequence goes on from BQNB010056942.1 coordinate 19,792, forward strand.
CATCCGCTTGAAAACATTATTGGGGATTAAAGATCGACCTGTCATTCTACAGGAGGAAACAGCTAGAAACGACGGCAATGTGGTGTTTCTTAATTGAATCTTAACTTCATGTTGAATCCAACGGACTACATGCAAGCCTTAGAGCATTCGTGCTGGGATTGAGGTATGCAGGAAGAAAGAAATTCATGAGTTTTTGACGTATAGATGTATGGATACTTCTGTTACCGTGTCCAGATAATTGATCTTATCATCCCGCTTCAAAATGGATTTTCAAAATTAAGTGGATGAAATATGGAAGACGTCTTTGAAGAACAAAGCTCGGTTTAGTGGCGACAGGTTATTTTCGTCACTGGAAGCTGGTATTGTTTATGAAGAAATCATTTGCTCAGTAGCTAGATTAGAAGCGTCAGCTATTCATTGCTCACGCAGCGAGTATGAACATGGTCATTTTAGATGGACGTTGAAAACGCCTTTCCTCAACCGATGAACTGAATGAAGTTGTCTATGTTGTAACCCAGAAGGATTTGTAGATCCAGCGCACCATCGCATGTGTACCGTCTCAAAGAACTCTTATGGGCCCTTAAACAAGCTCCAACGTGCGTGGTGATGACAAGTATCCAGCCGTTTTAATCAAGTCAGGATTATACAAAAGGGTGTGATCCTACACTTGTCACGAGAAAAACAGGCAAACATCTTCTACTGGTACAAATATATATGTAGGGGGATGATATTATCTTTGCTCTCAACCCCAAGCCTGCAAATTATTTGCATTTGAAATGAAATCAACTTTTCAAGATGTCGATGATGGGACAAAATGTCTTCTTTTTAGGATTTTCAAGTTTCTCAAAATCCCTGAGGCATCTTTATCCAACAATCCAAATATGTGCTCAAGAAATTCTGAAAAAGATTTTGGTTTTGACTCCTTGCACACCCATTGACTCTCCAATGGCTGAGCGTCCCGACCTTGGATGAAGATACGGGAGGAAAGTAATTTGACCTACACGGATTTGTGGCTATGGTTGGCTTCCCTTATGTATCTTAGTGCATCATAGGACCTGACATAGTATTTGTGTTTTGTATGTGTGCACGATACCAAGCTAGCCTACGAAATGCACCTTACTGCTATAAAGGGATCTTTCGTTACCTAAAAGGAACATTAACATGGGTCTGTGGTATCGAAGGGACTCCGGCTTTGAACTAAAAGCTTTTGCAGATGCAGATTATTCTGGATGTCATGACACTCGGAGAAGTACTTATGGTTCTGCTCAATTTCTTGGACATCGATTGTTAGCTTGTTCCAAAAGCGAAAAGTACCGCCATCTCCACTACAGAAGCTGAATACATCGCCCTATCAGGATGCTGTGCTCAAATCCTCTGGATGCGTTCTCAACTTCGAGACTATGGATTTGCGTTCAACAAAATTCCGATGTATTGTGACAATCAAAGTGCTATTGCTCTATGCTGTAATAGTGTTCAACACTCGCGCTCCAAGCACATTGATATCCGTCACCACTTCATCAAAGAGCAGGTTTGAAGGAAAAGTTGTTGAGTTATTTTCAGTAGAGACAAAATACCAACTGGTGACATTTTTTCGAACGGCAATATTACCAAGAGAGCGCTTCTCCACACTACTTCCCACTCTTGGAGTTAAACAAATGTCACCAGAGACTTGAAAGTAACTACAGGGATATGTGTCTGGTCTTCCGTGTTAACCAAGTGTTTCACAATTGTATCCTGTATATTGTAAAAAAAAAAAAAAAAATTAGTCTAGATGGCTTGCAGTTATTTCAGACTGTAACCCGGTCTTAACCCAGAGATTTAATGTACGTTTCAGTGCATTATTTCTTCTACAGACAAGAAGTTGTCTAAGCCCCGAACCATTTTTCTCATAAACAATTTGTTTTATCAAACATGTTCGGGATGACCAAATCAGACTGTGACTATTGCTCTTTAAATAGAACACGGGTCATAGTTTGAGGGGGAGAATCAGTACTACTAACAGTTTTGCAGGTCAAATGGACACACTGTTGCTGATTCTATTGGAGAAAGATTGAAACAACCAACTGCTTACAACTTATGACAGATTGCAGTTTCTTCTGTTGGGTATTCTAAAGGTCTTCGTTTCAATTGCTCAATTGATATTGTGCTATTTCACTTCACCTACATACTTTGAGGGGGAGATAGATACATTTTTTAAGTCCATTCTAGATCAAAAACCATTCACAGTTTCTTATTTTGATCGGGCCACCCACCCCGTCACCCCTTTCAAAAACACACACACACTTAACTAATTTTCTTTTCCTTCCCACTTTCACTCGCACGATTGTCATCTCCAATCCATCTTCTCAAGTGTTTTTCAAGCCTAAGGTAAAACTAAAAACCTTTTCTACACTTCCTAAACATGTCATACCTCGAAGGAATTAGGATTTCATTCAATTTTGAAATCAAAAGTGCAAAAATCATCAAATTTATTGAGGGGTTATGATTGCTTTGGAGTGTAGAAGACTCGTATAATGCAGTTTTATGTATGGTTGTCATATGAATGAGATAAGCTAGCTTGTTTAGTCGAAAATTTAGGTTTTTGGAAGATAATGTTAAAAGTTAGTGGGTTTTGTGCTAAGAAGCTTGTATTCTTATTATTGAATGTGTTTGAACCATTAAAACTCACCCTTGTCCGTTGATTATTGAATGTATGTGCTAAATGTTTAATTGTGCTCATTTCTTTGAAAGTTCTTGATAAATCTGTGGATAAATGTTGTTATTATGGAGCCTAAAGGTTATCTTTATATTTAGAGTGCTAAATAACAAGTGAGAATGCAAAAATCATGTTTGGGAATTGTTATGGGTGAAGACCCGATCTAGTTAAGTTCAAGGAACCGATCTAGTCGTTTTCCTTAAAGAACCGATCTAGTCGTTTTCCTTAAGGAGACGATCTAGTCAAGTCCCTTTGGTTACCGATCTAGTTTAAACATTAGAGGACCGATCTAGTCGTTTTCCTTAAGGAACCGATATAGTCAAGTCCCTTTGGGAACCGAACTAGTTAAAACATTAGAGGACCGATCTAGTCGTTTTCCTTAAGGAACCGATCTAGTCAAGTCCCTTTGGGAACCAAACTAGTTTAAAAACTTAAGGAGCCGATCTAGTCAAATCCCTTGAGACCCGATCGAGTCATTGTTCTTAAGGACTGTTGGGAATTCTGATTTGATGATTACAAAATCTTATATGCAACAATGAAAGAAAGAAGAAACAACAAGGACTTAAGATGTAATATTAGGTTAGCTTAATATGTAAGCTAGGTTTTTATTGTAAACCCTAGCCTCTCTAGTTTATAAAGAGAGGCAGGGAGTCTGGTTTAGGTATCCATCCAGAAAAGTGTGTGTACACAAAGTGTAAAAGATGTAGACGTCTAGTGTAGAGATGGTGTAGCCTCAAGGTAATCAAGGTTTTCCTTGATCCCTGTTACAGTTCATTGATGTAACCGTATTATCTTGATCAAATAATATTGGGGCTGTGGAGAATGTTTGGTAAAACCTTGTTCAATATTTTTGTTCTTATTCCGCTTTATTTTTTAACTTATGAACATTGATATTATCCTAGATAAAGGTCTAAACAACCTGAGCTTAAACGATCTATGGAATCTTTAGGATCAACAAGGACCCGATCTAGTTTTCTCATTAAGGACCCTATCTAGTAGATTTGTTTAAAAACCTGATCTAGCTGTTCTCATTAAGGACCCGATCTAGTGAATGTTTTAAGAACTGATCTAGTAAATGTTTTGAGGAACTGATCTAGTGAAATCTTTAAGGAACCAATCTAATAGATTTAGACCAAAAACACTTAAGATCAAAATTTCAATTTGAGTGCAAATTAAAATTTAACTTAGCAGGCTAATTAAAATTGGTCAATTATGCTATCTAATTGAGTTAAAAATAGGCTTAAAAGCAAGGTAAAATCAAGGTTAACTAAAATACAACTTAGGTTATCTAAATTCTCTACTAGTTAGAAAGACTACGATTCCTAAAGTGTCAAAGAACTTTCCTTAATCCCTATGCATATAAGTCTATCTAAGTTGCCATTCAAAGGAATATATCTTTTTAAGTGCTAAAAGTCTTAGAGGTCCTAATACTAAATGAAAATTTTCACATCATGATAAAACATAAAGTGTTCACATAAAAGGTCTATATAGTTATATATAAACTTGGTTATATAAAAACTGTATTGATTCTTTCTTAAGCAGAACCATGGACATCACAAGAGATCAACAAATTGCATTGGATGACGCTTTAGTTGCTCCTGCCAACCGACTCAAGATTGGCAAAAGTAATCTTCGACTAAGCTCAGACCTCAAGTCCAACGAACCAACTCTTCAAGTGGTGTATGATGTTTTGAAACTCACTCCCTTTTACAAGGCATTCCAGATCATAGCCGATGTTCCAGAAATATACATGCAAGAGTTTTGGGCCACTGCTACAGTTCATCACCACTCGATTCGTTTCAAGATGAATAATAAGAAACATATTGTGAATCTTGAGTACTTCAGAGAAATGCTTCAAATATGCCCTAAACTCCCTGATCAGCAATTCGAGGAACTACACTTTGAAGAGGAAATTCTCACGTTTCTCAGAGATCTTGGTCATAGTGAAGAGATAAAGGTGATCACTGATGTCAATGTCAACAAGCTGCATCAACCCTGGAGATCATTTGCTGTAGTCATTAACAAATGTCTAAGTGGTAAAAGTACCGGATATGACAGTCTTAGACTATCTCAAGCTCAAATCCTTTGGGGCATGTACCATAAGAAGAATGTAGACTTTTCCTACTTTCTGTGGGAGGACTTTGTTTATCAAGTAGAGAACAAGAATGTCAAGAGGAGTAATGAGATGTACTACCCTCGCTTCACCAAGGTCATCGTCAACTTCTTCATGACTAAGGATTCATCAATTACAAGAAGAAACAGGGTAAATTGGCACTTTGCCAGGGATGAACCAAGGTTCACCACGATAAAGGTTGTCTCTAGGCATGAGGACACACATCTATATGGTGCCATTTTGCCTGATGAATTGACAAATGAAGCCATCAAAGATTCTAAATCCTACAAAGAGTACTATGCCATTGCTTCAGGAGCTGAACCTCCTAAAACAAAAGCAAGTGTTAAGAAGAAGGAAACTGGATCTGAAAAGATAATGACTCCTCCAACTGCTAAAGGCAAAAGACTTAAGACTTCAGCAAAGGCGGCTAGACCTGCTAAGAAGAAGCAACCTGCAAAGACATCTAAAGCTAAAGGACTAACAGTGCTATCTGAGGCTGCTTAAACAGAAGCTGAACAAATGAAGCTAGCCACAAAAAGAAGCCTGATACAAACTCATAGCTCTCACGCCAGCGACTCAGGTGTAGATGAAGGAGCTGGTGGTAAACCAGGGGTTCCCGATGTACCGACATATGGATCTGATGATGAGTAAATCTCTTCGAAGTCCGGTGAAAAGGAGGATGATGATGAAGTAGGCAAGAATGCTGACGATGATGACAATGATGACGATGCTGATAATCAAGATGATGATGGTCAAGAAGATGATGGTCAGGAAAATGATGGACAAGATGATGATAATCAAGATAATGATAATGAGCAAACTGATTCAGACAACGATGGTGATGACTTTGTCCATCCCAAGTTTTCCACTCATGATGAAGAAGATATACAAGGAGAGGGTTCAGATCTGAGGGTTCACACACCTTCTCATTATGAATCCACTGATGATGAAGACAATGATGAAGAAATTCAAGGTGTAGATGTTAAGGAAGAAGAGATGGATAAAGAAAATACAAATGAAGAGAAAGAAGTGGATGAACTGTATAGGGACGTGAATGTCAATCTGGAGGGAAGAGATACTGAAATGACAGATGCTCCACGCACTATCATTCAAACTACTCAAGTAATAGAAGACACTCATGTGATTATAACTCTGGTCAATCCTGAAGGTCAACAACAAAGTTCTTCTGTGTCATCTGGCTTCGTTTCTAACATGCTCAACCCCAATCCAAATATAGGTATTGACTCTATATTTAATCTTAACACTGAGTTAACTTCTCTGGTAGATGTTCTGGTTACTACTATTGCTGATACACCTCTTTTGTCTGCAACAACATTTCCTCCACCACCCATTCCTCTCATTCCACATTCGCAACAAACACCAATTCCTACACCAGCAACTATTCCAAGATCCTCCCTACAAGATCTTCCTAACTTTGGTTCCTTATTCGGGTTTGACCATAGACTAAAAACTTTAGAAACCGACTTCTCAAAATTCAAGCAAACGAACTAATTTGCTGCAGCAGTTTCTTCAATTCCAGGCATTGTTGATGCGTACCTTGCCAACAAGATACATGAAGCCGTCAAAACAGCAGTTCAGTTACAGTCCGACTTAAAGTTGATACTCTGACTCCAGAATTATTAGCCGATCTAACATTCGAACTGATGAAAGGATCATGCAAGAGTCTGGTCGAGATAGAATATTTCTTTGAAGAAGTCTATAAGGAAACCACTGATCAATTAGACTCGAACAACCCTGAAGGTCAGCAATATCCGTATGATTTGCGCAAGCCATTACCAGTGATACTTAATTCTCAAGGTCGTCAAGTCATTCCTTTTGATTACTTCAGCAACGATGACCTTACGTATCTAAGTGGTGGTGTCTCAAGCCGAAAATATACAACTTCAGTGACGAAGACCAAGGCTATAAATTACGGGCACATCAAATGGGTTAAAGATTTGGTCCCTAACAGAATATGGAGTCAAGTGCTAGTTAGCTACGACAAGCATGCACTCCGGGGAATCTTACATTGGGGGCAAAAACGACAACAATTCTATAGATTTGCTGCTAAAAGGGAATCTGCTCGAGATGTTTACTCCAAACGCAGAATCATTGCTGTCACAAAGCGTCAAATAGTCGAATGGCATAATTACAAGCATTTGGATTGGATCACTGTTCGTAGAGATGATGACAAGCTATACAAATTCAAAGAAGGCGATTTCAACAGGCTTCGCATACAAGACATCGAAGACATGCTGCTTCTTCTTGTTCAAGGCAAGTTGACAAATCTTACTGTTGAAGAACGCCTAGCCTTTAATGTCTCCTTGCGAATATTTACAAGAAGCATTGTCATCCAAAGGCGTGTGGAAGATCTTCAATTAGGTGTCGAAAGTTACCAAAAGAAGCTCAACCTCACAAAGCCGGATACGTACAGATCAGATATTAAACGAAAGGAAGCTTATACAGCATACTCCAATCCTAGAGGTTTCATTTACCAGAACAAAGACAAGAAGAACAGATTGATGCGTATTGATGAACTACACAAGTTCAGTGACGGTACACTCAATGATGTTCAGACTGCTCTTAATGATCGCCTAAAGGGAATTAGGATGAAGTATCTGCCACAGACTATCTGGAGACAAAGTGATAGAAATAAAGCAGGAGCTATGATCCAGGCAATTGATAAACAACTAAAGACCAGGAGGATTATGCAGAGCTTGGAGAAATTTTTTGGTAGGAGACCGAACGAGGGAGACTTTTGGCTGCTGCAAATGACCATATGATTTATCATATGATGTCCTCATCAAAACAGGTCAATCCTCGTGAATAATAAAATCTTGTGAATTTGTATATATGTAGTGTAGACTTATGGTGATATTAAGGTGTGCTCAAGTACAAAATTTTCAAGAATTTCTTAGTAAATTCAAAAAAAATTCAAATTATTGTACTCAGCACTATCTTATATACCCTCACAAATTGAGGGGGAGCATTAAAATGTTCCTAATAGTGATTATGTAACATTTTGTCCCCGAACGTTTAATCAAATGATATCCAAAATATCAACGGATTAACATTTTGGATAAGGGGAGAAAATGTGATTAAACTGAATCTAATTTATACTAAAATGTGATCATATAAATTAGACTTAATGCACTCCAACACTTAGCATGTACTATGAGATAACGGTGCACATGGTTAAGGAGCTTTATGGAATGATGAAAAACTCTCAAAGTGTAAATCTTTTGATATTTATATCAAACACTTTGATTGAACTTTTCAATGATTTTGGAAGGATTGTGATGAAATACCCAAAAGACCGACCATGTTCTTTAGTTTATGAAGTTATAAGGCGGTTAGGCATAGGTATTCAAATCCCATGATCCAGCCAGAACCAGAGGGATCTACCCAGGGATAACCACTAGTGTTAGTGTAGAATTCTTAGGTATGATACAAAGATAAAAATGGTGAGAATCAAAATATGCCGACGTGAGATGATCAAACACTAGAAACAAACCCAACAAAGGAGTTAGTTATAGAAGTCTTGGTAAGCTTGAAGGGGTGAAGAATGAAAAAGAAATGTAAGGATAAAGGATTGTAAAGAAAGATAGCCTCTCCAGCACTTAGGCAGAAACCGGTCAATACATAAACTGTCGAAAACACTAGCAGTTGTCTAACATGAAGATAGTCATGGACCCATAACGCAATGCACAACCCTCCTAGCCACTCAAGTCTCTCACAAGACTCTTTTAGTCTTTTCATTTCTCAAAAGAGATTACACTTATTTTCTATCGACTTTCTCACTTCAAGTTAAGGTTGATATTGAAAAGGTGGCAGTCTGCTCCAAGCCTTGTCCGACACTAAAATCAAAGTGCATTATTAAGTATAGAGCCACTAAGAGTATCAGTCTATAGAATAGCTCCTTAGGGGACACTAGTGAGCAAGCGAAAGGAGGGTGTTATATATGCAAGACAAGGGAGCACCGCGGAATGTGACGGGCGGAGGTCTCTCAAGTATATAAATACGGTGATGAAGTCTATCGCTAGTGGGGGGAGGATATTGAGGGGCGTGGAGTGGTTAGGATATATACGCGATTATTCCTACTCAGTAACTTAGAGTGTGATTTTGCCATAGGCATGGGGGTGCATGTGGCACAAAGGCAAGAAGTGGATATTCACCTATCTGATCGTGATTTAGGATCGACAATGTGGGGGAGAGGGAGGGGGTGTGGGAGGTGGGGGGGGGGGAGGGATCCGAGTGATATCATCACACTAAGATGGAAATCCTGTCTTGAGCCAACATCAAACAAGCTCCATGGTAGTTTGACTTTGAGTGAGATTCTTCCATGAATCAAACTGTGACAACTAGAAAGAAACAATGTGCGATTCTAGAGAATTAAACTTATTCATGTATAATCATTGATGATTGATGATGAATTTTGAAATGATTAACACTATCGATGTGTCACAAAACCACTTTAGCAAGTGACACGTCGATTGATTTTCAAATTGATTTTTCTATTCAATCGATGAGACTTCGTCTTCCTGGTTTACTTATACCCTGTTGTCTACTTTGAGACGCTCTAGTAATAAGAACGGCTAGTGCAACAGATCGAAACCCTGTCAAGGAGATTCTTTGGAATTATACCTGATCACATGCAGTATTTATACTGATCAATGGGGAACCGTAGTTATTACAACCATATTCGACGAAGTAACAAAGACACTCTCGTCCATATCTGTTGATTATCACTAACCTAAACATGCAGGTACTCCCTATTCAGGTGCAGCTAATTCCCGACGAGTCACGATTCATAGCCACATGCTCATACCCGACCGACAAACATAAAGACATCATGAAAGCTCAAGTACATGTTTCAAGACTTCCGCTACTATGATACCGTACGTCTTTCTTGAAGTGACGAAGTATTAAAGTTAAAAAAAAATTATGTCACTCTGATACCGAACGTCTTTCTCGAAGTGACGAAGTGTTAAAGTTAAAGAATTTCAAGAAAGATGCAACATTAAAGCTTTTTAAGTCAACAAATCAAGTAAGGTATGAGCATGTAGGTCCAGAAGTCACTAGTTCACAAGATGGCAAAGTTTACAAGATGGCAAAACGAGATTATGCTTGGTTGATGATCTCAGGTGCTCAAGATCACATTTTCACATTCAAGTCAAGATAAAGGAACAAGCTCAAACCTAAAGTCAATGATCACTACATCAAATCACAAGTTAATGATTGAAGTTAAACGGGCTCAAGACTAAAGATAAAAGCATATTATGCTAGGTTAATGATGAGGTGTCATTTTATACACTTTTTCAGGTCGTTTAACCCCTAGAAGATTCATTTTACGACGGCTTCATGACTAAAACTTTACGCCGTCGCGTTGATTTTCTTATATATACAAACCCGAATTTAGGGTTTTCAATGTGTAACTTTAGAATAAAAAGAGACGAACCCTAGTTCGTTTAGGAGCTGTAGGAGATGATTTTAGGGCCTAAAGACCCTATTGTAACTCTTCCAATTCATGTTTTAATCAAGTAAGGTTTACTTAATTATTCAATATGTCTATGTTTTATTGTTCTTGCTTTATTCTTAACATGCTTGGCTAAACCTCCTATTGTGTTTATTTATGATTGTATGAAACCTAGAATGTAGATCTTAGTGGTGTTGCTTCTTGTAATGGATGTGCATGTTAGGCTTTAGAAAACCAGCTTTTTGTCAATAATCGTTGTTGATATGTCTAGGGAAACGTGATTGTGTAGAAAGGATACCATCGGGTAACAGTCTTCATACTACCTTTCCCCCTAATATGGTTGATCCACTCTTAATATATTTTTAAATACACTTAGTAAACTCCTAGGTCGTGCATATTCCCTTCAACTAACCCTTTTTGCATGTGCGTTGCTCTAGCGGCATACTAAGTAGACGGTGGGTTCGTGTAATTTGTTCATGCTTTAGGAAATAATTACATAGATCATCACAAGTGTGGCAAGGCAATAACAATAGGAGAATCAATCTAGAGAGTAATACATGATTAAATAAGCACAATCTTTCATCTTATTGTTATCACCATTAGCGTAGAATATATCTAGTTTAATAGCTAAAACCAAACCACTCTCTCCAAATTATATGATTTACTTGCTTTCTATAAAATACAAAAATACAAAAAGAATCTTCCTTCAACCCTTAGAATTCTGTTAGACCGTGAGCAAGCCTTCCCAACCTATTCCTCGAGTGAACGATAAACAACCCTGAGTCTTACCCATACTACACTACAAAGATTAGGTGCAATGCCTAAGGAGTTGTAAAACTTCTCGTGTAGAAGTCCTACGACAACCGTACATTAAGTTTTTGGCACCGCCGTCTGGGGAATAGTTAGGTATTGATCATTGTTTAGCTTAGTTCTACTCGCTTGAATCCTTTCAAGTGAGATTTTAATTCCGCACATTAGCTTTCTTGTAGTCTATCTTTTCTTCGTGTTATTTTTTTCGTAACCCATTCTTGTCAACCACCATGAGAGACGAGAATCCTATCTGTACTCTAGGAGATTACTCCAAACCAAGCCACAAGGTCTATAGGAATACCATCGAGCTCCCCAAAGGGAACAACGTGGTACCTCTTCGATCCGACACCAAAACAGATGCTCATTCCACGGATTACGGTCCGAGGATCCAAATCAACACCTCAAGGACTTCTTTAAAGTTGTGGACTCACTTGACCTTGACGATGAAAACAGAGAAAGAACGCGCCTGTGTTTATTTCAATTTTCCCTACGCAATCAAGCTAGCAATTGGCTTGAACGCCTTCCAGCAATATCCATCTCCACATGGGAGGATCTTACTACCAGATTCCTTGCTCAATTTTTTCCACTGGGAATGACCGCAAAACTCCTCAACGATATCCTGATGTTCCAACAACATCATGGAGAATCTCTATCTGAATCACGGACTCGTTTCAAGGACTTACTCTAAAAAGTCCCTCATCATGGCATCGATCTTTGGCTCCAAGTCTAAATTTTTTATGACCATGTCAATCCCATCACAAGACGAACCATTGACCAATCGGCCGGTGGTAAGCTTCGTGACCTCAACCCTGAAGAATCCTGGGCAATATTAGAGGACCTCGCCCTCTATGACAACGAAAGTTGGAACGACCCAAGGGATTTCGCTAAGCCGGTCAAGGCAATCGCATTGCCTCAAGATGTCCCGAGTACATCCGACCGCCGTCTAATCGAGCTCGAAAATCAAGTTCAACGCTTGATGGAAGCTCATCTTGCTCTGACACAACCTACCCAAGTGAACAAAATCACTACCCCGTGTGAAATCTGCAGTGGTCCCCACGACACCTAGAATTGTATGGAAATCTTTGAACAAGCTTTTGTTGAATACGCATCCTCGCGTACCGATGAAGCGGGAGGTAAGTGGTATACCTTTAAGCCCGAGCAAAACAATCTTGGTGACACCTATAATCCGTCATGGAGAAGTCACCCGAACCTTAGGTGGAGACAACCTCAAAACTCCCAAAATAATTTTTCAAACCCACCTAACCGGTTCCAACCCAACGGTTCGATCCCGAACCGTTCCTTCAACAACCGTCCTCAAAATTTTAACAATCAATCAAATATAGAAGGACTGGTTTCTGAATTCATGGCATCTCAAGACGCTAGACTATCCAAGTTTGAAGCCGATTTCAAACAACAACAAAGCGAGATGACCAACAAAATCGACACTGTGTTGAAGGCCATCACCGATCGAATAGCGGGCACACTGCCTAGTGATACGGTTAAGAACCCAAAACTAGGGACCCATCCAGTTTTGTCTGCTCGTTCCTACCCAACAATGGACCCGTAATGCTCAACACAAATCCATGGTTCGATTAACACCATCACAATCCACCCCAAGCAGCCTTTTATAGAAACGTCTAACATGACTCATGACCCACCCGCAAGTGTTGTTAGATTCATTAGAGGGACCGATGAAGTTTCCTATAAGATGCCCCATAAGATAGAACAATACGATTCTGTGTCAGACTTAGAAAAAGTGCATACCAAATCAGTCTATCTTAGGAACGAAGAAGACAAGAGAAGAGGAGTAGAGTATGTGATGAGCAAGATACTAGGATTTTACAAGGAATGCCTAGAGCTTGGACCCGAATACCTAACAGGGGTAGATGACGAAGGAGAAGTCACGTAAGGACGTGTGACTTCGAGTCTAGCTACAAGACTCATTAATAAAGAAAAGCGCTTCTTGGGAGGCAACCCAATTTACTTTTCCCGCATATTAGGAGTGTCATGTATGTCTTAATTCTTTACTATTTGTTTTATTATGTTTGAACTATCTTGTAATCATGCTTTGTATTGTTTTTAACATCGTATTAATTTCAATCAAAGGTATTTTGCAATAAATAAGTGTAGGGGAATTTATCTGGCTTTTGAGCCAAAATTCAAACATGTTAAATGAATTATTTAGAATAATCCGCGTCAGTTTCAAGTCATATGATTGAATTATTAAATCTTAAGTTTTGTACAGCTATTTATACAGGAACTAACTTATGAAATCAAGTGCAGGAAATTTTTCATCAAAAAAATTTTTTGTTTTCACAGACGGTGGAGACAGCGTCACGATTAACACGAGACGCCATCACCACGACACCTGTGATGGGGTCACACCAACCCCGACGGCGTCAAACGCCCAAGTCCAGAAAACTTAAAAGTTTTTGATTATTTTAGAAAATAAAACTTATGCAACATTTAATATAGGTATTCCTTTGTATAAACCAGCAAACCTGATAAGTTTAACAATTATTTCATCCTATCTATCGAATCGAACCCTAAATTCATATTGTATATTGGTAAATCACACATTTTATGCTTGGTATAGTTTTCTCTGTCTTTGATTACAGGTTATATTTGATGAGATAAAGCTTAGAAGTTCTTAGGAAGTTTCATTGGATGATTCTCAGAGGACGATCTAACCAATTATCATATGTTTCGTCTCCATTATTGAGTAAACCAGGGGAGTACTAGTTTCTTTTACTTGTTTTCTTTTCCCTTTATCTATTTAACGGTACTTCCAGAGTAACAGTGGACAATGTTCAAAATAAGGTGTAGGGGGAAATAAAGCCTTAGAAACCTATTCTTTCATTGTCATTTGCTTTTGTCCTTAAAAAGATGGGTATTATAATCGAAACATAGAATAAAAGGGGTGATTTTTAACCAAAATTATAGATTGTTGTTATACACATACCAACAAAAGCCGAGTATTATTAGCATCCCATGGATAGTAATTTATATGACTAGCAAAATAACCCTTAAAATTCCACCCCAAAATTGTAAGCTTCGCCCTTAGATCTTTAGGAATTTGGGTACCTATCATCGGTAACCCAAGATGATTTTATCTTTACCCAGTTTGAGTTAAGGAGTGAGCAGTCACATGTGTCTATTCTGTCGTTACAGATATGTACGTGTGGTCTTCGTCTCCTTTTCTAGAATGTCTGGTGTTAGTAAAATTCATATGAGTGTACCGGTAGTATATTAAATTCTAGAACCTGTTTTTATGATGCATCCCGAGACCGCATAAGTAAGTATTAAGATTTGCTTGATAAGAGGAATTAGGAATAACCCATGTTTTAAACATGTAATTGTTATTATGGTCACCTCGATCATATAAGTATCCCACACCCTTGCCATGCACTCATCTTTAGTGTAGGATACCCTAGTACAACCCTTCGAGCCTATCATTTTTTAACGGTTCTTGTAATTTTTTTTTAAATCGGACTATTAATAAAGAACATTGTTACCCTTAAACCAATCGTTACACCCAAAAAGCCTTAGCCTACCTTATATGTACTTACCTTTAGTACATTATTGTGATAACCCAAGTTAATTATTGAGTACACGGTTGCTAAGTCCTTATACTTGTAAATACAGTTTTGGGGACGATTTGGGATTCATTGTAAGTATTTATTGTCCACGGAAGAATGGGGAAGAAAAGTTAATTCAATACCCTCATATGTTTGTCAAATGATCTCCATGTTATTTTGATCCACCTCAAATCGGGTCATTAGTTAGATTATAAATATCGAGCGTGTAAATGCTCAAGTGTAGGGGTACGTGTTATAAACCCCATGTGATGTACTATGTTATTAAAAAAATATATAGAAAAGAAAAAAAAGAGATTGATGTAGAGTTTTGTAGAGTTTATATATCTTCGTCCGAGTCTTGGCTTAGCAACCAAACCAGCGTGCATTTGTGTAAATATTTAGCTAACCCTTCCACTCCAAATCCACCTAAATGTATCCCATCCGTTTCCGTTTCCATTACATGTTATCTTACACCTACACCCCACAACCCTTTAAAAGACCTCTTAGATAATGACGATTAATACTTGCACCTAGCGATGGAAGTTTGATCCTCTACCAAGCCTATGGTAATTTATATGCTATGACAGGTAATGAGTGTAAAGTCTCGGTAAGCATTGAAGGGGTTGAAGAATGAAAAAGAAATGTAAGGATAAAGGGTGTAAAGAAAGAAGCCCTTCATACACTTAGGCAGAAACCGGGTTAATACATAATATGTCAGAAACACTAAGTTGTTTTCTGACATTGAAGACAATCATGGACCTAGTGACGCTATGCACAACCCTCCCCACCCACTCAAGGTCTCTCAACAGACTCTTGTTTCATTTCTTACAAAGATTACACACATTTCTATCAACTTTCTCACTCTGAGTTAGTTGATATTGAAAAGGTGGCAGTCTGCTCCAACATCCGATCACTAAAACCAAAGTGCAATATTGAGTCTAGAGCCAAAAGAGATCATCTATAAATCTCATTAAGACACTCGTCAAATTATGCTTGCTAAGTCACACAATGTGAATAACAAGATATATATTAAGAGTCCTACGCATTATCCTTATGATTTTTCTAGAACATCCAAGTAATATAATTCACTGTGAGGATGGAAATCCTGCTTGAGCCAACACCAAACAAGCTCATGGTAGGTGACTTGTACGATTCTATATGAATCAAACTTGTGAAAACTGGAAAGAAACGATGGTGCGATTCTATAAGAATCAAACTTGTTCCGGGTTATGAATTGACGATTGATGATGAATTTTTGAAATGATTAACACTCTCGATGTGTCACAAAACCACTTTAGCAAGTGACACATCAATTGATTTTCAAATTGATTTTTCTATTCAATCGGTGAGACTTCATCTTGCTGGTTCACTCATACCGTGTTGTCTGCTTTGAGACGCTCTGGTAATGAGAACAGCTAGTGCAGCTGCGAAACCCTGTCAAGGAGATTCCTCGGAATTCTACCTGATCACAGGCAGTATTTATACTGATCAACGGGGAACCGTGGTTATTATAACCGTATTCGACGAAGTGACAAAGACACTCTCATCCATAACTGTTGATTATCACTAACCTAAACCTGTAGGTACTCCCGACGATTGGTGAAGCTGATTCCCGACGAATCATGATTCATAGCTACATGCTCATACCCGACCGACAAACATTAAGACATCATGAAAGCTCAAGTACATGTTTCAAGACTTTTGCTACTTTGATACCATACATCTTTCTTGAAGTGAACGAAGTATTAAAGTCAAAGAATTTCAAAATAAGTTTTCGTCACTCTGATACCGAACGTCTTTCTCGAAGTGACAAAGTGTTATAGTTAAAGAACCTCAAGAACGATGCAATATTAAAGCTTTTCAAGATAACATATCAAGAAAGGTATAAGCATGTCGGTCCAAAAGTCACAAGTTCACAAGATGGCAAAGTTTACAAGATGGCGAATCGAGATTATGCTTGGTTGATGATCTCAAGGTGTTCAAGATCACATTTTCACATTCAAGTCAAGATAAAGGAACAAGCTCAAGCCTAAAGTCAATGATCACTACATCAAATCACAAGTTAATGATTAAAGTTTAAAAACTACGAGCTCAAGACTAAAGCATAGTATGCTAGACTTAAAATTTTGTAAACTAGAGTGAACTCCTTTAGGGGGAGATTCTTAGGAACACAAAAGTGTCGGTCACTTCCATAGATAACTATAGTTAGCTCGTTAAGTTAATTTTTGGAAACTTACTAGGCTAGTTAGCTAAAAGCCCATGGATAAGCCCACGATCCATTGTAAGTATATAAACACCTCTCCATGCCTTAGAGAGGTGGTTGGTTGTTCATTTTTCACACATAATACATTTTCTATCTTATGTTTACTTTCTCTCTCTAAGTGTTCATCCAACCCTTTCTCTCACTAAAATAACCTCTTTCTATATCTTCAAGTATGTTATTAGATTAGTCTACAGTAAACTCTCTTATTCATGTTAAACATTTTGAGGTAATTGATGTGTGGAATCAAATTTGTGGACCTTTTGTTGATTAAGTGATTGTTGTTGTGGTCTGAAATCAACTAACGTTCACGGGAATTTACAAATCTATGATTTAAACCGAGAAAAGAATTAAATCTTTTGAAGGATTTTACAAAATCAAGAAGAAACCGTAAAACAATAATTAATTATTGTTGAAATCGTTGTTGAAATTGAAGTACGTGAGATTTTGTTAACAATCGGTGAGCTTAAAATGACTAATGGTGAGATTTGGTTGAAAAAGGACTAACGGTGCAGAGTAGTTCCAACGAGAAGGGTTAATAATTCAACAAGGACTATTGGTGATATTGTAGTAAACATCCAGGGGCTGCATGTGTCACAAACGAAAACTTTATAATCAATGGAAAATTTCCCACCAAAAACTTCACCATTTTCGTTTTAAATTTTACAAAACGCAACGTTTGTTATTTTTAATCTCGCGGGATGGTATGATTAGCGTCGGTAATAAATGAATATACCACGATGATCGAAACGAGTTCACGATCACAATGGTATAGGAAAGAAGTCCCGTAGTTAACCGACACTCGAAACCGAAAAACCCGAAAATTACTTAAACAAGTAGATCGGTTCCTACTAGCTCGTTAATTGTTCGGTTCCTACTAGATTGTTAATTGTTCGGTTGCAAGTTGTTCGGTTCTACAAAATATCAAACACCTAGTTGTTCGGTTGCAAGTTGTTCGGTTCTACAAAATATCAAACACCTAGTTGTTCGGTTGCAAGTTGTTCGGTTGCAAGTTGTTCAGTTCTACAAAATATCAAACACCTTGAACGCGTCTTTTTCTTCTCTTCTTTTCAGCCAAGTTTGTATTTGTTTTGTTTTACAAACCGTATAAACCACAATAAGATAACCAAACCAGAAAATATAAGCTTGTTTTAACCATGAATAAGCCACGCAAGTTTTACTACAAATAAGCTACAAACTCAAATCTACATATAAGCTAACCACAAGCTTGTAATAAGCACTTTTAACAGCGAATAAGCCATGAGGAGGACACAACAATAAGCAGTTTATAAAACTGAATAAGCTACTCAGAGATATCCTTAGTATGCTAGATTTGGTTTTCTTAAAGAAAGTTTTGATGTTTTTATCAAATAAGCCCAAACCAAATGCAAATAAGACGCATATGTTGAAAAAGAATTTTGACAAGAAAACTATTTATATTGAGCCCACTATATTTTTAGCAGAAACATTTGACAAGCCCAACGAAAGTATGTTATAGAAAGAAGAGAAATTTAAACTATTTTAATCAAATAAGCGAAATAGAAAAATCTTGCTGAGAATTTTAGAAAGAAAATAAGATAAATAAATAAACTAAAACTTATAAGATAAGCTCGAATAAGCTCACAACAATCTACCACAACGAGACCACTAAAAGAACCAAGATAGAACCATGACTCTGATACCAATTGAAGGATATTGATTTCACACACACTAAGAA
>BQNB010056943.1:857-38437 GCA_026074375.1 Tanacetum coccineum
ATTGAGATTAAAGAAACACAAATGAATATCAAGGGCCATGATTCAAGGCTTGGAGAACACACTCATACCCTCTCACGGAAGAAGCACACCTCAAGACCAAGATGCTTCTCAAGTCGGCTATAAATAGAGGCCATTGTCACACATTAGGGGAATCTAGTTTTTAATCTTTTTCATTATAACTTTCAGCTTAAATTAGTTTGTTTTAGCTTATTGTAACTTTATTTAAAGTCTTGTAATGTTTTTTTAAGTGTTAATGAAATTTATGTTTTTATGTTAAATTCTATTTTAAATTTAATGAAGTTTATGTTATAAAAATGTTTGTTAAGCTCTCTTAAACTCTTATTCTCTTTACTTAAGCTGTTTACTTAAGCAATATAAGCTTTTCCATAGCTTATAGTGTTTTAAGTTATTTTTACTCCAAAATCACTCAAAAGCTAAATTGGAAGATAATCCGGATTTGGAAGGGCTTATATGACCTTACTAGCTTGTTTTTACCAAGCTAGAGCTTTGTAGATAAGCTCTAAGAGCATTTACTACCCTTGTTTAAGCAAAGGGTTTTGTAAGTTTACTTTTTCCATTTTATAGCTTTAAAACTGCAACTGCTTATTTACTGCTTATCTTTGCTTATTAATGCTTATTTATGTTATTTATTGCTTATTGATGTGAGTTTATAGTTTTTAGCTCTTTAGTTCAAGTTTTAGTCATAATCTGTCATTTTTAGCTTAATATAGCTTATTCTGTTTACTTATTGTTAAGTGCTTATTGAAGGTTGGATTTTGCTTATTAAGTCTTGATATTGTTAGTTTATCATCTGTTTTCAAAAATCTTAGCTTAAAACAGTTAAAATCAAGGTTAAAATGAAAAAAAGTATTTTTTAAAGGGGTGTTTGGCACTAACAGCACTAACCAATGTTAGTGTTGTTTGAGTCATTTTTAACCCAAAGTCTGGTTTTGGGGATCAAATTTAAGAAGTTTTAATCAGTTTTCAGTAGTTGTTAAGGTTTACATCTTAGTTTTAAGGTAAAATCTACCATATGCTAGAATCTGTGGTGTTCTAAGTCTTTTAAACTGCTTATTTGCTTAGATCCTGAGAAATTGCATTTTGGTGTTGATATCATGTTTGTTTAAAGCTTAAAATTCAGTAGAAATGGTTTAGAATATGCCTGCAATTGTCTTTTATGTTTTGATCAAAATCTGTCAAGAGTCATTAAGTCTCAGTTTCTAAAAGTTTAAAATCCACTTTTCAATCTTAGATTTAGATAAGTAAAAGTTTGTTTTAGGATTTGAATTTGATAGCACAAGTAGTTTGTAGTATAAACATCATCTGTTTAAGCTTATTTTGAGGTTTAGAGCTTATTTAGGTAGCTGAACTTAGGGCTGCAGTTTGCCTCTTTTAGCTTTTCAAAATTCTTAAAAATCAAAAACCTTAGTTTTTAGTGTAAACTGCCATTTTCATAAGTTATTTTCTAGCTCATTAGTGATCCTAAATGCTTAATTTTTGCTTATTCTTATAGCTTATAGTAGTATCTTTATCTGTTTTGAGCTTTTAGACATTAGCTTATTGATTATCTAGCTTAAAAAGTAGCTTAAAAGTGCCTTCTTAGGCTGTTTTGATACCAGTTTTAGCAAAAAGCTTATTTGGTTCTTTCAGCTCTTGGCTTATTTTAAGTGCTTAAATTAGGTTTAGGTTTGCTTATTAGGTTAGGTTAAAGGTCCTTGTAGCTTATTTGGCTTAGGTTTGAGCTTATTCAAGCTTATAAGCAAATTCAGTTTAGTGTTAATGCCTTTAAGTTTTTAAGTGCAATATGTCACTTTATTTAGCTTAATCCTGGCTTATTGTTGGTTTCTAAAAAGGTGCTTTTGTTAAAGTTGGTATTTTAGCTTATTAGAAACTTTTTCAAAAAGAAATTTTAAAAAATAAAAACGTTGGGAGTTTAGGGAAGTCCCAGGCTCGAACCCGGGACCTCAACCTTAACATCCCAACATTTTAACACACCACACACTGCCAACTCGCCCTTGAGTCTTTTTCGTTATACCTTCACACCACTTTTCTTTTATCACCTTTTTGCCAAATAAGCTTTCAGCCCTATTTTGCTTATTAACAGCTTAGTCCAATAAGTTGTGTGAACCAATTTATTTTTCCTAGGTTTAGAATAGTTCAAAGTACTTTTCTTGAATTTTTCAGATTTTTCTAAATTAGTTAATATTTTTTATAATATTTTTAGATTAAAACTGTTTTTAATTCATAATAAATAAAATAAAAGTCAAAAAAATATAATTCTTTTTTCTAAAATTATTTTTAATCATTTAGGTCCTTTAAAAATTAAATTTGCATTTTTAGGGTTAAAATTTGATAATTTAGGTTTTTAAGTCTCGGGTTTAGATACCCGTTAACGTTTTCGTGTTTCAATCTTAATTGTTTTAGTTTTTAGCTTGCCTTTACTTGTTTTTGCATTTCATTTGTAGAAATAGAAACCAAATCAAAATCATTGAATCATTCAAACACGCGATCATGAACTTAATCACGTTTCGCCTCGAGGAAGGTTTTAGATTTACTTTGGTTAAAAGTATTTTTTCCTAAAAAACCTTATGAAATACATACTTTTTCTATATTATTTGATCATTTTAGCTATATACTATATATGTATTAAGTAAAATTATTATTTATATATGTATAGTTAAGATCAAATCAAATTTTTGGCGCCGCTGCCGAGGAGGTGTGTGCGATTATCGTGTTTACGTTTGGAAGAATTAGTATTGAAGACTACTTCCTCGTGAAGTGATCGGCTTTCTTTTAAAAACTAAAAAATACAAAAAATTATTTTATTTTATCGATCTTTAGTTTCGTAGATTTATTAGAAAAAATCGACAAAATATTTTTCTAATGTATTTTAAAACCAAAAATATTTAAAAAAAAAACAAATAAAATCAACCATTGTGTCACTTGTGAATTCGGCTCACCTTTAGATTACACTAAAAACAAACAGTCTTAATGACCCAAATGTCTGACCGCGTCTGAATGAGTCAGATTAAGATGCTGTTAAGAGACATTTCTTAAAAAACAAACACCACCTTATTTACTTTTGGTTGGTAAAAATATTTATGTTTTATGTGCTTATTTTCTCGTTCTTGTCCGTTACTGAGTATTATTATTGTATTTCAAGTGAAAAATTGGAAATGTTAATTGTCTTCTTGTAGAAAAAAGTACGTATCAACACTTTTTATGCTTGAGATAACTTTGGGTAATATCTCACAATACGCGCATGCATAGGAAGATAATTCGAGGGGAGATAAACCCGCACTGGAATATTGCCATTGAGATTGTTTGGAACGATATAAGACTGGCTAGGAACAAATATGCGTGGTGAATTTTTCTCTTCTATGGAGAATAGAGGCGATAATGATGAGGAAAACAAGACAAGAATTCTTTACAATGGATGGGATATAACGCAGCTTGGTACCGCGTTTGTTTTGGGTAAAAAATGTCAAGGGTTCACATTATATGCTACTTAAAAACACATAAGGAAGAAAATTTAGGAAATGATTTAAATTCAAAACGAAAAAAAAATCAACGACTCGATAGATGTTAGTTGTAGGTTTTGAATCATACACGAAATTATGACATTCCAAATATATAAATTTTATTACATGGAATGTGTTTTAGGCTTGATCCTCACGTTAAGGGTGGCAATTTCTGACCAGACATGAAACCCGATCTAAAACCGACACGAAAATTAACATGTTCGAGTTGAGTCTAATATATTTTGGGTCGGGTTTGGGTCGATCTATCTGACCAGTTTATTAAACAGGGTAGGTTCGGGTTGTAAATAGATTAACTGGGTCGATCCGCCAACCCGTTTAAGATTTCTTTATTAAATTAAAAATTACTTATATTTTTTTATATGTGTTTGTTAAGAACAAAAAAAGTATCGGTCACTTCCAATATATACTAGTCTTAGCCCGTCGGTAAACATATGATAAGCTTAGTAAGCTAGTATGGCCCAAGACCCATGGAAGCCTTAGTAAAGCCCATTGGCCGGCCTTGTATGTAGTATATATACCCTCTCCATGCCTTGGAGAGGGTGGTTGGTTGGGTGGTTGGGTGGTTGGTTGGTTTTTGTATTTCACTTTGCATATATGCATTTCATATTTTCTTACTCTCTCTCTCTCTCTCTAGAAACAAAACCTTCCTTCCACTCACTCTCTCTCTAGTTATTGATTGTTTATCATAGATTACTAGTATTCTTCAATTGGTATCAAAAGCCATAGAGTGGTGTGTTTAGTTTTTGTGTTTGTCTTTTGATTTGTGTTCAAAACCTTTACAAAGAGCAAAATCTTGATTTAAAATTTTTCGGCTTAAAAACCTTAAAGTTGTCATTTTTCTTGTTCCTATAGGGTTAGTAACACTAGTTGTACAAGATTTTTTGCAAAAAACCAATCATAAATGTGTCTTTTTGAGTTTTGAAAATTTTGGTTTCGTCATAGTTATAACCGAACTAGTCGTCGTAGTTGTAACCGAACGAGTTGTTTTTGTTGGAACCGAACTAGTTTGTTTGTGTTGAAACCGAACGAGTTGATTTTAGTTGGAACCGAACGAGTTGTTATTAGTTGGAACCGAACTAGTTGATTTTAGTTTGAACCGAACTAGTTTTCTTCAGTTGGAACCGAACTAGTTTTCTTCAGTTGGAACCGAACTAGTTTCTTCAGTTGGAACCGAACTAGTTGCTTCTGTTGGAACCGAACTAGTTGATTCAGTTGGAACCGAACTAATGAACCAAACTAGTTGTAATCACTTGGTACCGAACTAGTGAACCGAACTAGTTTACTCCTTTGTCAACCGAACTAGTGAACCGAACTAGTTTACTCCTTTGACAATCGAACTAGTGAACCGAACTAAACAAGATTTTTTGTCAACCGAACTAAACTAACTTCTTTGACAACCGAACCAATCAAGTTGTTTGAGAACCGAACTAGTCACTTTCCAATTAAAACCTATCAACTCAAATTTCTAAATTATACGGTTATTTCTTTGACTTGTAAAATCCCGTGAAACATTAACTTGTTTTCCCGGTTTTGTCGAGAATTGTAAAATCCCGTGTAGTTTCAAGAATTACTTCAAGACTCGACAACCACATAATCAAACACAATTTCTTTCTACCACCGATCGATCAATTAGTAATCTTTTTGATACCACGTTATCAATGACGACTCTTGCTGATAAATCACTTCTCTCGGGTGGTGACAATAAACCACCGATGCTTGAAAAACATTTGTATGATTCATGGAAAAGCAGAATGGAACTTTATATGATGAATAGACCACATGGTAGAATGATCCTTGCTTCCGTTGAGAAAGGTCCACTCGTCTGGCCATCAATCACAGTGGATGGTGTAACAAGACTTAAGGAATATACTGAGCTCACCCCTGCAGAAGCCATTCAAGCTGATTGTGACATCAAAGCAATTAATATCATTCTCCAAGGCCTTCCAACAGAAATCTATGCTCTTGTGAGTCAACATCGTGTAGCCAAGGATCTTTGGGAGAAGATTAAACTGCTCATGCAAGGAACGTCGTTAACAAAGCAAGAACGAGAGTGTAAGTTGTACGATGAATTTGATAAGTTCACTTACAAGAAAGGAGAGTCGTTACACGAGTACTACTTGAGATTCACAATTAAACAATGATTTGACACACTCTACAAGATGCCACTGGAGCAATTTCAAGTTAATACCAAGTTTCTGAACACTCTTCCTGATGAATGGAGCAAATTCGTTACTGATGTTAAGTTGGTCAAAGACTACATTACTACAATGTTCGATCAGCTTCTATGCTCATTGGAAACAACAGAACGGATCATGCTAAATGAAGGTTCGTTTGAAGCCTAAATGTACCTCCATCCCTTGTTTAGTGCATGCTCACCCAAGTAACATACAGTACCTTATCAAACTCATCAACACACTTACCAAAACACTCAACTTCAACCACCAGCTTCAACATATCCATCTCCACAGTATGGTTCACCTTATCAGTCTCAACAATACTCAACTCATCAATCATCAACACCTCTTTCAATAACTTATCCATCCAATGATTTTCAATCATCAATTCACCACAACATTTATTCTCCATTATCATCCATCCCTCTAATCGGATTTACTCCTAAATTATACCAACAATTTGAATTTTCCAAACAAGACTCCGGTCTAATTGTTCCAGTATTCCAGAAAGGTGATGATCTCATTGATGCCATCAATCACATGTGATGTTGTTTTTACTACAGTTTGTCACTCCACGTTATCCCTCTCACCAATAATCAACTGAGAAACTCGTCTAACCCTAGGCAACAAGCTACTATCAATAATGGAAGAGTTACACTACAACCAATTCAGGGGAGACAAACTTCTTTTGTTGCGGGTACTTCAAGGACTTATACTCCAGGAGCAAGTGGAAGCAATTCTAGAAAATAGAGGACGGTTATTTGCTATAACTGCAAAGGGGTAGAAGGCCACATGTCTAGACAGGGCACCAAACAAAGAGGGAAAAGGGATGATTTTATATGGTTATAGGAGAAAGTGTTGCTGGTACACGTCAAGACACATGGTTAAATTCTAAATGAGGAGGAGGAACTAGCTTTTTTGGTAATAAGTAGATCTAAATTTTCTCTGAAGGTCACAGCACCACAGGACTGTCATTACTCACAATGCTGCTTTTCAAGATGATGTTTTTGATGCATTTGGACTCTGAGTGTGCGAAAATCAATCTGCCCAAAGTTACTCTCATGGCGGGGAAATTTATCTCATTATGGTTCAAGATGCCTCTTGCTAGGTATACAAGCTTGATACTATGAATAATAATGTGGACATCAAGCTGTGAGGTGATGCCCTTTTCTCACACAGTCGAATGTTGTGAAAATCATTTTTAGAGACTGAAATACACCAGTGATAGAATATACCATTCCTTATTTCTCAGTTTTGTGATTGAATCACAAAACAACGTAACTGTTAGAATTCAAAAACTCCTCTGCATAACAAGATGATTTGATATTATCTGTGATTGAACAGCTTAAAAACCCAAGTAGCTAATTGTATACCAAGACCCATCTGGAAAATTAAGAGTGTCAATGATACTTCAACTGCTGGCTTTTGAATGAAAGATATTAGGACCAAGTTAAGTTTTGGAAAGAAAAGAAGGACAAACTGTGACCTTAAGGAAGTAAGGGATAACGTTTCAGACACAATGTGCACAGTCTTGTTGGAGATTGATCTTCTTAAACAAACCTCTTTCCAGAACATTTAAAGAAAAGAATCTTTAATACAAACGGGTTACACTTTAAAAAAAATGATTTTAAGAAAGAAGAGTCTAGGAACATTGATGGAGAAATAGCTCTAGAAAAGTAGATCAAACAACTAGATAATATTGTTTTTAAAAGAGATCAATCTGCACAAACTGTTCACATGTTGACAAAACCTTAGTTTTTCTATGATAGTACCACTAAACAAGCTCTAGGTTTTCAAAATTCCTTCTATCTGAAGAAAGCTCAGCAGTCGAAACCAAAGCTATATGTTGGTGATATTATTGTTCAAACTAATCATATTGAGATTCCGATTCAGAAGAAACCTTAGACTTGTGAAGAGAGGTGTTCCAAAATGTTTCCAAAACATAAGGAAATTGTATGTTAGAAAAGAAAAGCACACTACTACAAATTGAAAACTCGGCCAACACTCACAAAGTGTTGTATTATCCCTTGTAAGTGTTGCATTATGGGTAATGCGGCACTTTTTGAAGTGCTGCCTTAGGCAACGTTGCCTTAGGCCTAAAGCAACACTTTTAATAGATAATGCAACATTTTTTGAAAGTGTTGCCCCAATTTATATAATGCAACATTTGAAGTGCAACACTTTTGAGACTTGAATGCAACATTTATATAGCTTTATAGCAACACTTTTTACATTGAATGCAACACTTTTCTCAAGCAATAACAACACTTTTATTTATCAAAAAAGCCACAATTGCAGCTTGTTTTAGTGCAACACTTTAAACATGTATGCACACTTGTACGCTATTTATTGAAATTGTGTTCACGTAATTAAAATGTTGAATACTCCACATTTGTATAATATGCATTTTAGGAGACTTAATAATACTAATAAGCTTTCTAGAGTTAACAATAAAACTCATGAAAGAGAATACAATGTTGGACATTAACGTAGCTTATAAAATATCAAAGTAACTACAATCAATGATAGATATGAGTATAAAATAGTCTTAGGTACAATCATAGAAATACTTGAACTCTCCTCGCAAGTCTCTACCCGTCACTTTAGTCGAATACACCAAATCCACGTAGCCTGAAGCATAAAAAAGTGAGAAAGTATAGTTGCTTGAAATGCATTTAGTAATACAAATTTGATGCTTTCTTATCATTTCATAACACTCTTTAAGTATTCAACGAAATTCCGACATCATTACTCAAAATTCATAAAACCAGTTTTGAATGTTCACTGTCAAATCATAAGTTCAAAAAGAGCATATATTAAGGTATTTGCATTTTTTCCAGGATAACTATAATTCTAAAACCCAATTCAATTCTTGTTCGATATCCTACCTTATCATGTCTGACATGTTTTTGTATGTAAGAAATAGGTGCAAAAAGGATGGGTTGGGTCACATCATGTATTAGGTTGCCTAAGTCAAAATAAGTCAAACTCTTTACTTGTAATTCCTTTTAGATCCCATAATAGTATAATACAGTAACATGGAGTAAAACACATTAAATTAGAATAAACAAAATATGTATAAGTAAACATATAGGAGGAAACAAGGGGGTTTGGGCAAGTGGTTTAAAAAAGAGTTTCGGTCTTTCTACTGGGTCACTTGATGTTTGTTTTGTGATGATCAGCTTATTATCTTACTCCATTATCTGTAGATCTTTCTACATAACTGATACATCATATGTAAATTTACCTATTACTAATTACTAAAGGAATATAAGTTATGTTTTTTATTTGGCCCATTAAGATCATTTAGTTAACTCGTTGTACAAACAAACCTAAAACTCCAATACAAATATCCAAATTTACCCAAAAGAATGGATCAATTAGTTATTTAAATGAATATGAATCTTTATGAGCGTAAACACTTCAGATGAACCACAAACTATGGTATCAAACTGTGTAAAATTACATCAGTATTGAGACAAAAATGAAATCACGACTGTACCTTCTTTTCCTCTACAACAGGCGCAACAGCAGCAGCACTACCACCAGCACCAGCACCAACATTGACAATGAGATCCTCAATTTTTATCTTCTCTGCAAGCTTGGCAAACAAGCTAGGCCAGTACGATTCACACTCAACATTAGCTGCCTTCAAAATGGTAGCAATCTTTTCAGCCTGCAGTAACATATAAATTTGTTAAGGTCTCAACATACAAAAACATCGTATCATTTTCATAGTTAAAAACAAGTAAAAACATATTTTGACAAGTCGTGAGGACCCACCAATTACATACATCATCTACCAGAAAAAAAACGTTTCGCCTATTATGGCAAATATCTTTCCTCACGCAAACAAAAAAAAAAAACATCGCAAATGTTGTGAACCATTCAGAGACTGAAATAACTAGTGATAGCAATATCATTCCTTATTCTCAGTATCTGATTGAATCACAACAGGTAGCTATTCAAAATTCCAATTCTTCTACACAACAAGATGATTTGATATTATCTATGATTGAACAACTTAAAACCCAAGTAGCTAATTGTACCAAGACTAATCTGGAAAATAAGAGTGCCAATGATACCTTAATTGCTGAGCTTGAAAGATATAAGGAACAAGTTAAAGTTTTGAAACAAGGACAAAATGTTGACTTAAGTGTTAGGATTATGAAAAAGACTCGGTCACCCCCGTGTATTGTTTAGTATAGCAAAGCTCGTAGTCAGAAAGTAAGCGTATGACTTTCGGTTTTGGGCCGGGTCTTTTACCCAAGTGTTAGGCCCATACCCAAGCCCATAGAGCTTACAAACACATGTATATAATCCCCCTTCCAGCCATTGGAAGGGGTTGGTTGTTGATTTCATTAGAATACTTTGTCTTGCACTTTCTCTCTCTAGAAGTATCACTTTCTCTCTCTAAGATTAAGTAGCCAACCCATCATCTCTTGCTTGTGTTATGTTATCATGTATACTACAATTGGTATCAGAGCACATGGGATGATTAGCTAGATTGTGTGTGCGTTTCCTTGGTTAGTTTAGATCAAAAGTTTGGTTTTTGAAGGTTTATGGTCTTATTCTTGACACTCTTTGATTCTCATGTTTGTGATGTTAAAGTTAGTGTTTTTATAGTTGTTATAACCTTCTAGGACCAAGTTGTGCAAAAAGAATCCAAGTGAAAACGTTCAAAAGGGTGATTTTTAGGTGTTTTTAGGTGAAAAAGTTCGTTTTTTCGTCGTTGCGTTTTGACCTGACATTTCTTGGTTGCGTGTTTGGGTGAAGTGAAGCATATTGGTTCTTAATCATAGTGTTATGACCTAGAGGTTGCGTTTTGATCGTTGCGTTTTGATCATTGCGTTTTGACCTAGAGGTTGCGTTTTGTGTTGGGTCTGGGGGCCGTTGCGTTTTGATACAGGTTAGTTTTGAAGATTTTTGTTGGCGTTTTGAATAGGGGTACTTGCCAATTTTTTAATTGGTTGCATTTTGATCAAATCGCAACGTTGCGATTTGGATAAAAACCTTAAGAGTTCCATTGCGTATGTGACTCGTGATCTTCATTGCGTTTTTGTATAAACTCTTCATTGCGTTTTGACCCAAAATTCACTGCCTTTTGACAAAAATTCAATCAAAATTAAGTTAACATTAACTAAACCAACAAATTCACATCAAAACTATCACCTAATCCATCAAACACTCATCACCTTATTTTAACCTCAAATCACTAATATTGGATTCGATCAACTTAATATTATCACCAGTAATACTACTGGCTAATCTTTAGGAGGACTCCAATGTGCCGGTTCCGAAACCGCACCAACTATGCTTGATAAGGGCTAAACTTTGCGTCATAGCAACAACGTATCGATTATATTGTTTGGGTAATGAGAAATGGGGTAAAATCTTAAAGGCAATTGTATGAAGGACCCTTTCAGATGGGGACCACCGGGAATCATTGCTGAAGGAACGGAGGTCATCAATTAGGTCTGAATGACTCGAGTTTATTCGGACGCTGTCCCCGGCTGAGGAAGGACAAGTAACAATGCCGGACATCCGGGAACAAACTCATACTTCAAGTTTACTTCAAAGATATCTATTCACTCATTAATCATTACTAGATGCAAAGGACATATGAGACAATGTGAAATGCTTTGGAAGATAGAACTACCAAAGGAAGACCGTGAATCCCAACTGTCATGATGACTTTGATCACTTTTGTCGAAACAAGGCGAAACCATTCACAACTATTATGTCCGGTTTGCCAAGCTCATCAATGACATGCGGAACATCAAGATGACAATGTCAAAAATACAATTGAACTCCAAGTTTATGAATAACATGCTTCCTGAATGGGGTAGATTTGTTACAGCTGTGAAACTTAACAAAGGATTGAAGGATTCAAACTTTGATCAACTATATGCTTACCTGAAGCAACATGAGGCACATGGCCAACGAGAACAAAGTTGATGTGGAACGTCTCACCCCAACCAGACAGTTGATCCTCTTGCCTTGATGTCCAATGTTTCACCTCAACATTATCCTTCTCAGTCATCAATGAATCCACCCTCCACATATCATCAACCACATTCTACTGACACCACACAATCTGATTTGGGAATTTCTCCAACTGAAAACCTAATCAAGAACCTAACCAACACACTTGCCTTACTCACCCAATCATACAAAACCTTTCTTCCTCAAACAAACAATCAACTCAGAACCTCATCAAACCAAGGAATCAAGCCACTATACAAGACGACGGGTTGTTGTTCAGAATGTTCAGGGTGACAGGAACAGAGGACAAGGTAATATGCACGGGTGCAGGTGCAGTTGGTTTACGGAAGAAGACAGAACAGAGTGGGGAATGCCAATCCGGGTAAGCTAGACAGGTTAGTGCTACAACTTGAACGGGATAGGGTCCATAGCGAGGAACTGCATAACCCAAGCGCACAGAACTCGAGTATTCAAAGACACGATGTTGCTGATGCAAGCTCAGAGAATTAGGGTAGTCTGGGATGAAGAGCAGTTATTGTTCTAGCTGGGGGACAGGTACAACTGCTTTTTGATGAAGTATGTGGATGAGGCAACCCAGTTCAGACTTAGCTCTCAATGTGGATAATGTGTTTCAAGCTGATGACTGTGATGCATATGATTCTGATGTTGATGATGCTCCCACGGCACAAACTTTGTTCATGGCTAATCTTTCATCTGCAGATCCAGTTTATGATGAAGCCGGTACGTCTTATGATCGGACTCTTATTGAGTACAAAATCATGATCACTATCAAGATGCTGTTGTGATCTTCATGAGAACACGATGATGCACGAACGATGTACAACCAAACCAGTTGGTTGACTCACATGCTGATTATACGAGTGATAGTAATATGACTCCTTATGATCAATATGTAAAGGACAACGCAGTACCGGTTGTACAAAATAATGCATCTATGGTTCTAAATGATGCATATGGGATGATAGATAATGACTTGCATGAATCTGATGTCCTATCTGTCTCTCATACACCCAGGAATACAGTAGTTAATAATTTGTTAAATGCTGAACTTGCCACATATAAGGAACAAGTGGAACTGTATGAAAGACGGGCCAGGTTTGAATTAACTGAACGGGAACAAAAGATTGATGAGCAACTCGGATCGTATTTTGTTTTCTAATCTTAAGGAAGGATTTGAAAAAGGAACTTCATTCTGTATAATGCAATGGCATCTACATCCAACATAACAGTTAATGGTAGTGAAGTTAATCTTTGAAAAAGGTGTTAATCAGAAGAAAATAATACCTTGAAGAATTTTGGACGTAAAGACTTTAAAAGATAGGTCGAAGTAAACTATTCAAATAAGGCCAGTCTATTCAAAAGTTCACATGGATGTGTAAAACCTAGGTCTTTATATAATGAAGTGGAATAGGTAGCATTGGCTACATGAACCCCTATGTTCTAATCAAGCAAGGCAAGTTCAGCCCTGGCCCTGTCTAGTGGGTCATGTAATTGTCGCACCCATTCATGCACCGCCATAGTACGTGACTATGGGAGACCATAGAACAAGCTGAAATTCTAGGAAGAGATTGCATGATAAAATGAAAGCGAATCAATGTGGGATAATAAGGTTAATATCACAC
This sequence comes from Tanacetum coccineum, assembly GCA_026074375.1. Lineage (NCBI taxonomy): Eukaryota > Viridiplantae > Streptophyta > Magnoliopsida > Asterales > Asteraceae > Tanacetum > Tanacetum coccineum. The sequence goes on from BQNB010056943.1 coordinate 14,202, forward strand.
CGTAATTACTCGAAAAGAGAATTTTTTAGCGACTTTACACCACAAAAACAATGCCCGGAACAATTATTTTGGTCTCAAGATATTGTTAAAATGAAAGCTGAAGCTCTCAAAGAGCAGAACACCAGACCAATCAAAGCGTTGACTGTGTATCCTCCAAATACACCTGCAACGCTTGTCCCCAGAGTGCTTCAACCAAAAGTCAAGTGAAAATTAATATTTTTACACTTAGACAATTTTTCAGGGAATTTGAGAAAAAGGTAAAAAAGAGAATTACACAACGGGGATCCATGAAGGGAAAGGGGTTTGAACAACACCAAGACTGTTACTCTCGGAGGTCATACCATTTTTCAAAACTCTTCAAGAACATTTTGAGGGCATTCAAAAAGCTCTCACAAAAGAAGTTAAAGAAAGGATGATGCCTTGATGAGTTGGAAGCTGTAACTAGCCAACGTATTGTTGATAGGAAAATTATGCGAAATTGAAAGAATAACCTTCTTCTCGAACATGATAATTAATTGGGATGCTGTTTTTAAAGAAGTGTTTTATGTTGCATCGAATTCTGAGCTTAATGTATCTAGATTCACTGAGATGCAAAAGGCTCATCATGTTGTCAAAGCCCGTTGTCTGGAACTTGAAGCAGAGCTTTCTAATTTACGTGATGATGTCCGTAAGGATAATTATAATGATCTTTTAAAACCGGTTTTCCAATTTGAGGCAAATACCCTAAACTTACAGTAAAGTATCAAAACCTTAAAGAAATTTTCGACTAACCGTCTTCAATCCGTATGTATCCTGATTTTCACTCCATTTTGTGCTCGGTTCAACTGATGCTTTCACTTCAAGGCAAGACAACATCATCCAAAGCTGAAATATGAAATATCTCAGCTTAAGGAAACCCGTAGCGAACTAGACCAAACAATTGATTTTAGGGCCCGAGACTTTCAGATTTCACAATTAACTGAAAAGGTTAATAGTCTTCAAGAACAAAATGAGCTTTTTAGGGTAGAAAATGCAAAGATTAAGCAGCACTACAAGGAATTGTATGATTCAATCAAGATCACGCGTGCTAAGCATACCGAACAGACAACTGCCCTTAAAAATGAAAATGAATGGTCTAAAAGGTCAACTACAGATACGATTCATGTGATCACTACAAATTAGGTCAAAACCAAATGTCTTGCACAGGAACGTATGCTATAGATGTGAACCTTACTTTCCCCTCGTACTAGGAACAATAGGGAAGTTCATTGTTTATCTCAGGCATCTTAAGGAAAGTGTAGTACACTTGCGAAATAGTGGGTAAGGAAGCCAAAGTTGTAAAGACTTTAGATGATCACTCGCATGTGCCTGCCGTTACACTAAGCCTTCTCGGAACCTCTTAGAATATGTGTTTGGCACCTGTCCAAAGGTATTCCATCAACAAGATAAGACATGCACCACCCCTAGGAAAAGAAGTTACCTTTTGAGGACCAAATTGCAAATAAGTAGCAATACACACAGACCGGTAGAGCCAATGCACACTCAGAAGTTAATGTCCTCGTGCTCCTTCTACAGGGAGTAATCAGTCGCATCTGATGTAGCGGATCTCAGGCTAGGAGCATTCTCAAGTAATTGGATTCCTGCCAGCTAAAAGTGACAAGCTGAAGAAGTAGAAGACCACCGTAGGATAATTAGATCCAGTTTGAAAACCACGAATCGTGTTGATTCTAGTATTAGCTCTAAGCGTACTGTAAATAATACGAATTTCTCTCTATTCTGCTGTGCTCACTTGTAACAAATGTTTATTTTCAGCTAATCATGATGTGTGTGTTGTTACTTATTTGCACTCTGTGAATGCACCCCCCAATGTTAAAAATGATGTGAGTCATGCTAAGCAAGTTTGGAAACCTAAGCAAGTTACACAAGTGTGGAAACCTAAACGTATCAAACAAATTTGGAAACCAACTGGCAAAACACTTAACAATGTTGGTTATCAATGGAGACCCACAGGAAGAACATTCACCCTCAGTGATCAGTGCCCTTTAACTAGGTTCACTAAACTTACAAGAATGTCAGCCATTGCTTGTGCTAACCAATCGGAACCCAACCAACATTGGGGATCCAATTTTCCAAACTCTCCATCTTCGTCTATTTTCAAATGCAGGTCGTACAAATCGTTCTTTGGTTATTTGGACTCAGGGCTGCTCAAAAATATCGGGGGATCGCTCAAGGCTCATGAATTTCGTGAAAAAGTTCATCGGGACAGTTAGATTCGGGAATGATCACTTTGGTGCTATTATGGGTTATGGAGATTATGTCATTGGTGAAAGTGTAATCTCCAGGGTATACTACGTGGAAGGACTGGGGCATAATTTGTTTTCTGTCGGTCAATTTTGTGATTCAGATTTGGAAGTTGCCTTCAGAAAGCATTCTTGTTATGTTCGTGATACGGATGGTGTTGAATTACTTAAAGGGTCCCGTGGCTCTAATTTATACACTATCTCTGTTGAAGACATGATGAAGTCCTCACCAATTTGCTTGCTATCCAAAGCCTCCAGGAACAAATCATGGTTATGGCATCGGCGTTTAAACCACTTGAACTTCGGTACCATCAATGATCTTGCAAGAAAAGACCTTGTTCGAGGCTTACCTAGATTGAAGTTTGAAAAAGATCATCTTTGTTCTGCATGTCAATTAGGAAAGAGCAAAAAGCATACCCACAAACCCAAAACTGAAAACACCAATTTGGAAGTTCTAAACACCCTTCATATGGACTTATGTGGACCGATGCGTGTGCAAACTATTAATGGGAAGAAATATATCTTGGTCATCGTCGATGATTATTCTCGGTTTACGTGGGTTAAGTTTTTGAGATCAAAGGATGAAACCCCTGCAGTTGTCATCAAATTTCTGAAGCAAATTCAAGTCGGTCTCAACAAAACTGTAAGATTCATCCGCACCGACAATGGCACAGAATTTGTCAACAAAACTTTGTATGACCATTATGAAAAAGTAGGAATTTTTCATCAAAAGACTGTTCCAAGGACTCCACAGCAGAACGGCGTTGTCGAAAGAAGGAACCGTACTCTTGTCGAGGCTGCACGGACAATGTTAATTTTTTCCAAGGCACCGATGTTTCTTTGGGCCGAAGCTGTGGCTACTGCTTGTTACACACAAAACCGTTCCCTTATTCACACACGTCACGACAAAACCCCATATGAGCTAGTACACAATAAGAAGCCTGATCTCACATTTTTCCGAGTCTTTGGTGCTCTTTGTTACCCTACAAATGACAGTGAGGATCTTGGAAAACTACAACCAACGGCTGATATTGGAATCTTTGTTGGTTACGCACCAAACAGGAAGGGTTACAGAATCTACAACAAACGGACCCGACAAATAATGGAGACTATTCACGTTACATTCGATGAGCTGACTGAGCAAATGGCTCCTGTACAATCCAGTCCAGGACCCGCTCCTAACCTGTTGACGCCTGGACCTATAAGTTCAGGGCTCGTACCCAATCCTGCTCCTGCTATTCCATATGTACCTCCCACAAATAAAGAATTGGAGATGTTATTCCAACCCATGTTTGATGAATATTTTAATCCACCGGGTATCCGTCAGGATCCTATTCCTAATGTAGCACAAGACCCGGTCATACCTACAGGTCCATCCGTGTCTATTGCTATTGATCTCGACGCACCATCGGGAAGTCATACATCATCACCATTGGATCATCATTCCTCTTCGGTACATCATGGTGTAGCAGGTGAGCAATATGCAGAAGTGAATCCGTTTGCTGCAGCTGATCCCGAACCATTTGTTAATGTGTTCGCCCCAGACTATAACTCTGAAGCTTCAACATCTGGGGAAATCACCATACCTGAATCCAACCAATCCACTCAACCTCATGAACATATCCGGAAATGGACTGACTCTCATCCTCTTGATAACATCATTGGGAATCCCTCAAGACCGGTATCCACTCGGAAACAGCTTGCTACGGATGCTTTGTGGTGCTTCTACAATTCCGTACTGTCCAAAGTCGAACCGAAAAACTTCCAATCTGCAGCTACTGAAGACTGCTGGTTTCAAGCCATGCAAGACGAAATCCATGAATTTGATCGACTGGACGTATGGGAATTAGTACCACCTCCAGACAGTGCCATGATTATTGCTCTCAAGTGGATTTATAAGGTGAAGCTTGATGAGTATGGTGATGTGTTGAAAAACAAGGCACGTCTTGTAGCAAAAGGATTTCGTCAAGAGGAAGGTCTAGATTTTGAAGAATCCTTCGCCCCGGTTGCTCGTCTTGAAGCAATCAGGATATTCATTGCCAATGCCGCCAGCAAAAACATGACAGTTTATCAAATGGACGTGAAAACTGCATTCTTAAATGGCGAGCTCAAAGAAGAAGTCTATGTCCACCAACCGGAAGGCTTTGTTGACCCAGAACGTCCACATCATGTCTATCGTCTGAAGAAAGCACTTTACGGGTTAAAACAGGCTCCCCGGGCATGGTATGACACTTTGTCAAAGTTTCTTCTGGCACAAGGATTCTCCAAGGGTGTCGTCGATCCAACCTTGTTCATTCGGAAAACAGGCAAACACACTCTTCATGTTCAAATATATGTTGATGATATCATATTTGCCTCGACCGACCCCAAAGACTGTGACCGTTTTTCTAATGAAATGAGTTCTAAATTTCAAATGTCGATGATGGGTCAAATATCATTTTTCTTAGGCTTACAAATTTCTCAAAATCCTAGAGGCATTTTCATTAATCAATCTAAATATGCAAATGAGATTTTAAAGAAATTTGATCTTCATAAAAGTGACCCTGTTGACACTCCTATGGTGGAGCGAACAAAACTGGATGAGGACCTCTCAGGGATCCCCGTTGACCAGACCAAGTATCGCAGCATGATTGGGTCCCTGATGTATCTCACAGCCAGTAGACCTGACCTTGTATTTGCTGTGTGCATGTGTGCTAGATATCAATCTAGGCCCACTAAAAAGCACCTTGAGGCAGTTAAACGGGTCTTTCGGTATCTCCAAGGATCCATCAATATGGGTCTTTGGTATCCGAAAGACACCGCCATGGCACTAACAGCATACGCAGATGCAGATCATGCAGGTTGTCAGGACACTCGCAGAAGTACATCTGGCAGTGCTCAGTTCCTTGGTGATAAGTTAGTCAGCTGGTCATCAAAGAAGCAAACTAGCACGTCCATATCTTCTACAAAGGTTGAATACATTGCTATGTCTGGATGCTGTGCCCAAATTCTATGGATGAGGTCTCAATTATCGGATTATGGCTTTGCATACAATCACGTCCCTCTGTATAGTGACAACAAGAGTGCCATAGCTCTCTGCTGCAACAACGTCCAACACTCCAAGTCTAAACACATCGACATCTGTCATTATTTCATCAGAGAACAAGTGGAGAAGGGAGTGGTTGAGTTGTATTTCGTGAGGACAGAGTATCAACTGGCGGATATATTCACTAAGGCACTGCCCAGAGAACGATTCGAATTCATTCTCCCGCGGCTTGGCATGAAAAGTATAACGCCCGAGACACTCAAACGTCTTCAGGAGGACAAGGATGAGTAACGGATTGGCTTCCAATATCCTATGTAAATATGTACATATTCAGAACCAAAAAGAAAATACAAAAATATAAAACCTACAAAAACCATAAAAATAAAAAAATGGAAAATACCAAAAATATTTTTCAAGACATGTATTCTGAAAATCGATAATATTTACGGACCTAGAAATGTCATTCAATAATGACACGGGTCTTTAAATACAGTTCGAGCAGAAGTTCAAATTTTTCAAAACATGTCTTCATGGCTTGCAGTTATTTCAGACTGCAACCCGCTTTTCAATCTGAGGAAAGCATGTCGTCAAAAAGACAGTTGTTCCTGACAACGGGTAATTAATTTTTCCCGGGCATGGATTACTTCATACCCATGCATCATGGGTTATGAATACTTTGTACATAACCTGGGATTGTTTACAATAGTGTATGTTCGTGCATTTATTTATAAAACTACAGCAGATAATCTTTTTTTCCTGGTAAAAAGTTGTCTTTACAATGAATCAGTGTTTTCAGTAATCACAAAAAGATTTTCAAAGACAATTTGACCACTCACACAATGACAACAACTCTTTAAATAGAAAACGGGTCATTATGTAAAGGGGGGAGAAAGTGTCAGAAAATAATCTTTAAAACAGTCTTTCAAAATAAGTCACGGAATAAACGGATAAAGTTTTTGATAATGACGGATAACAATTTAAAGGGGAGTTAATTTATATTAACTACAAGGGCTTAAGATGTCATTTATTTCAAACTTTAGGGACTTATTTGCAATTTAAGACAGATGAATTCAGGCTTTAAACTACATACGACTAATATTGCCAACACCTCATAGTTTGTAAAAAGACTTAGGAATGTTTGGAAATTCTTTCATAGTTTTAAAAGTCTTGAAATTGATTCTCACGGAATAGATTTAAGCTTATTAATTCTTCGAACACGATCTCAAGTATGGGTGCGTACAAGGTTTTGCTGATTTCGAGGTATCAAAACCAGCAAGGGGGAAGGAGTAGATACACTGAAAGGTACAACAAGTACACGTGATAGAGTCCATAGCCTTCTTTAATTTTAGGCCATTCCGGGAAGACAAATGTCATAACCGCAGAGAAAATCAGTGTCTTAACTTGTTACTTTTGGGTGCACTATTTCTTCCACATGGGGGAAGAGATATCTTGTTATTTTTAGTATGCATCATTTGAGATACCAAGGGGAAAGTGTTGTTAGAAGATTTATTCTAGCGTGAGAAGATTGTTTCTAATTCAATTAATGTTTCCTCGACCGGTCAATCACTAAGCTTATTATTAAAAAAGAGAGTAGAAATATTTGATAAAAGAGGTACACATAGGTATGATGATACCTTTAGATAGTCAGTATCCTGCAGGAAGAAATGTTTACATCCGAGACTTAGTTGACTTAGGTATTATCATTTCGGCTATGTAGAGGGAATAATTGTGACATCCGGGACTTAGCTAACCTTGGTGTTGCAATTTATATCATCACTATCGTGTAAGGAGAAATGCGGACATCCGGGACTTAATTGACTTTGATGTTACGATTTCGAATTAATTGTGTACTTCAGACATTTGAGCTTTACACATCAAGTCTTCTTAATGCGGCTTGCAAGAAATCTATGAATCTACTCAAGAAAGGATTGCTGGTTCGAGGGGAAGCTAAGACAACTTCCAAAAATTGAGTATCGAGACGGACTACAGATTGCTGACATGGACTGAATGACTGTGTCATTTTCGGTTTGAACATTTTTAGGTCATGTCTCATACATAATCTTGTGAATATATTATTATGTAGTGTATCTTCAGTGTTAGTGTTTATGTATAAATTTTTTCATGAGTATTTCGTTAAAACCTCAATCTTTCAAATTTTTTATACTTGTCACTCACCTCATACTTCTTTGTTTGTAGGGGGAGCATTATGTGTTCCTCTATCGGGCTTGGTGCATAATGGCACATTTTTCTACCAGTTCTAACATATTTGAATCATTTGATATCCGAAATATCAAACGGTTTGAAATTTTTGATAAAGAGAGAAAAAATGATTAAAATATGTTAACTAATAAAATATGATTTATGGACTCATAAGTATACCCCAGCCTCCATGTGTTAAATAATTTTGCTTAATCGGTATACATGTTGAGGGGGAGCGTTTCTGAAAATCAAAAACAATCGAGGTACTAAAAGCTTTGATATTCATATCACAAGTACCTTAATTGAGTTTTTCAAATGGTTTTATGGCAAGGAGAACAGTACCAAAAGACCGACCATGCATTTAATTTTATCAGAGTTATAAGGTTGGTAAGGTTAGGTACTAGTTCCCATGATCCAGCCAGAACCGGAGGGATCTACCCAGGGATAATCCACTAGTTAGTGTAGAAGTCCTTAGGTATGATATAAAAAGGAGTAAAAATGAGAATAAGGGAAAAGTGCCGACTGAGATGGAGCTAGTACTGGAACAAACCCAGCAAGGTACTAGTCATGAAGTCTCGGTAAGCATTGAAGGGGTTAAAGAATTAAAAAGAATTATACGGATAAAGGGTGTAAAGAAAGAAGCCCTCCATATACTTAGGCAGAAACCGGGTCAATTCATATGCTGTCATAATCACTATGATGATTGCTGACATTGAAGACTGTTATCATAGACCCAGTGATGCGATGCACAACCCTCCTCAGCCACTCAGAATCTCTCAAAAGATTCTTGTTTCATTTCTCACGGAGACTAAACACGTTATCTATTAACTTTCTCACTCCAAGTTAGTCGGTATTGAAAAGGTGGCAGTCAGCTCCAGCCTCCGATCACTAAACCAAAACGCACTATTGAGTCTAGAGCCAAGAGATCATCAAAAATCTCACTAGGACACTATTCCAATATACTTGTATTTCACACAATGTGAAAACAAGAAATATATCTTAAGAGTCCTACGCATTATCCTTGTGATTTTGCCAGAACATCTGAGTGATACTTATGTATTCATAATAAAGATGGAAATCCTGCTAGAGCCAACATCAAGCAAGCTCTTGGTAGGTGACTTGTGAGATCCATAATGGATCAAACTTGTGTCAACTAGAAAGAAACAATGGTGCGATTCTATAAGAATCAAACTTGTTCTAGTATACGAATTGACGGTTGCTGGATTTTGTAAAAATAATCAAAACTCTCGATGTGTTACAAAAACACTTTTACAAGTGACATGTCGATTGATTTTCAATCAATTTTCTCTTTATTGCTAACTGTTTTATGACAGGTTTATGTAAAGATGGATATGGAGAGACCGTGTTCTAGCAGTGTCAAGTTTAACGGCGAGTCAAGTTCATAGCTACATGCTCATACTCAAGACTCAATGACTTTATAACATCAAGAAAGAATGACCCAAAGCTTCCGCAAACTCTGATATCAACTTCTTCTTTAGTATGTCAAAGTGATGAAGTTATGAATTGATGAAGAAATACAAACATAAAGTCAAGCTTTCAAGATTGCAACAAGTATGAGCATGTCGGAGTGAAAGTCACAAGCAAACAAGATGGCGAAAGATCACAAGATAATGATTAGAGATTAAATTTGGCTGATGATCTCAAGAAAGCTCAAGATCACATACAATGACAATCTTAAAGAAACAAGCTCAAGCCACAAGTCAAAGATCACTACATAAAGAGGCAAGACAAAAGATCAACTATTACACAAAAAAAGACTCAAGATCAAGACAAGAAGCTTCAACGATTAATGATTAAGGTCACAAGGAGATATCTCTATGATCACCCCTTAGGGGAGATTGTTAGAAATACATAAAGTATTGATCATTTATGAGATCTCAATGATCGTCCCTTAGGGAAGATTGTTAGGAATTCAATTTTTAGTGAAGTGACGATCATTATCGATCTCACGAGCCTTTGTAATAGTTAGATAATTTTATGTATTATTTAGTAAGCTAACCGGGCCAAAGCATAGAAAGCCCATGGCAAGACCATGGCAAGACCATGGAAAACCCGATTTATCCTTTGTATAAAAGCCCGAAGAGGGTGTTGGTTGAATCATTTTTACACATACATTTAGTGTGTTTTGCATATGTTTCTCCCTCATATCTCTCTCTCTTTAGCTTTCTCTCTCTAGTTCATATTTGTGTGAATTATAGGAACCTGCACAAACGAAGGATCCCAACAATAAGCCAAAGCCTATTGGGCCTTAGTTGGGTCGTGGTATGTGTAAGTCTAAACAAACACTTCCATAAATATACAAAGTCCAAAATCAAACAACGAGTTATAAAATACGTGAATAAGTATTTCTAGGATTTACAATAAGCCAACCAAAAGCCATGAAAATAAGCCGAACCATAAAAAGGTGGAAATAATTCGTGGCTTATTTCCCCTTTTTGGTTCATGGGTTTTATAAGCCCAAAACCAATAAGTATAGCTTAAAAATAAGCTATTAAGCCACAAAGTACTTTTAGTTATTAAAATAAGCTTCAAAAATAAGCTATAAAAATATGATAAAAGTAGTAAATATCCAAAACCACCTTTCTTTAAATCCTTATTATTTCCGAGACCAAATAAGCCCACTTTGAAAGCTTATTTATAAGCTAAATAAGCAATAAGCTATTAAGTACAAAAATAGTATTCTACCATAATAACCAAAATATAAAAATGACTTTTTCCTTTTTTCCTTTCTTTTGGCTTCGAACCAAACGCACCATTAAAGATCATTTCGTCAATTTTTTAGCTTTTGATTTTTAGAAAACACATTGTACAACTATCACTTATGCATCATTAGACTACTGATGACATGAAATAACGTCTATTTTATAGCATCATTTATGCCATGTAATTAACCCATTTTATATTAAAATGCTTCTTACTCATTAATCTCCCCATTCGTACTTCACCACTCTTTGAGTTTTTTAAATTGGTTGGTCATTGGCTGGCAAATCTTTAAAAAACCTTCAATAAATATTCGGTAGTAGCCGACAAGACCTAAAAATTGACGAATCTCCGTTGGAGTCTTAGGAGATGCCCAATATTTAATTGATTCGATCTTGGCGGGATCTACGTGAATGCCTTGACTATCAATCACGTGACCAAGAAATTGTACTTTAGGAATTCAAATTTTACACTTCGAAAATTTGGCATACAACTCCTCATTCTTAAGCAACTCTAAAATTAACTTAAGGTGTTCTACTGCTCTTGTTGCTCTTCGAGTAGGATCAAATATCGTAATGAATAAAATCACAAACTTGTCTAAATATGGTTTGCACACCCGATTCATGAGATCCATAAATACCGTTGGTGCGTTGGTCAAACCAAATGGCATGACACTCGTAATGACCATAACGAGTCATAAATGCGGTATTTGGGATATCTTCTTACCCGAAATCTAAGCTTGATGGTATACCGATCTTAGGTCAGCTTCGAGTAGACATTGACCTTGCAGTTGGGTAAAATTAATCATTGATTCATGATGCAGATAACGTTCTTTCACAGTATAAGCTTATTCAACTCTCTATAGTCGATAGACATCCGAAATGATCCATCCTTCTTATTGACAAACAAAACTGGAGCTCCCCAGGGTGAGTAACTTGGTCTTATAAATCCTTTGTCAGAAAGCTCTTGCCATTGATTTGACAATTCTTTCATCTCGGATGGGGCTAATCGATAAGGCACCCGTGGCACAGGTGCATCACCAGGTACCAAGTCGATTTGAAACTCTACTTGTCGGGTCGGTGGAAAACCCAACAAGTCTTCAGGACAAACCTCTAGAAAATCTCGTACAACTGGTACATCTTTAGGTCGCCTCTCCTCCGACTTGTCTTTAGCCTTCTTTTCAGTGATGCGTGCCAAATGACCATTTCCTTTAGCAACATACTTCTATGTTTGGGGTACATTGAGATAATATTTAGTCGCGACTCCATTCCATTGTTGCTTTCGTCCCACGAATAATTAGGGTCTCGTCTCCAAAGGGGACAAGAACAATCTTCTCGTCACAGAAGATCACGACGTGATACATCGACAACCAATCCATACCAATAATAGCGTCAAAACTACCAAGCTCTACGGGCATTAGGTCAATGTTGAATGGGTGATTTAACAAGTTTAAAGTACAACACTGAATTATGGTATTAACTCATGTTACTCTTCCGTCGGCTAATTCAATGTCATAGCTATTGTCTAATGTAGATGAGGCGATATCAATTAAAGAGTTAAACGTTGTCGACATAAAACTTCTATCGGCACCAGTATCAAATAAGATGGAAGCATAACGGTTATTAAGGAGGAACGTTCCGTAAGTCATTCATGGTATAGGTTAGATTCACCAAAACCCACAATGCATAAGCACTTCCACGTGCTTCACGTTACCAGTTAATTTCCATGGTTTTTATTCTTTAGTTTCGGGCAATCACTCTTGTAGTGCCCCTGTTTCCCACATTCATAACACATAACCGTTTTCAGAACTGCTCCCGGGGTTCTCTGATTGTTAGCAGCAGGACTCCTACAATCTCAGGCCAAATGACCAACTCTTTTACAGTTCGGGCACTTTGCAGCGCACAACCCATTGTGGTGAAACTTGCATTTGTTGCACATGGGTAGAGTTCCAACATACTCTCTCTTTTCACCAGGCCCAGCAGCATACGCCCTAGCCACATTCTGCCTCTTGTAAGGCGGTTATTGATCATGGTTGTTTCTTGAGTTGTTATCCGTTCTGTCGGAACCAAATATATCACTTTCACTTCATTATAGAAACAAGAAAAATAAGATGAGAAGAAATGTAGAAGAAATTTAGAGAGAAGAAAAAGATGGATGATTACATTGCCAAAATTTACCAAATGAGGACTTAACAAGAATCAACACCATTTTCCATAGAGGAAAATGGTATATATACCCTACACAACTACATGGGTCGTGTGGGCTTATACTTGGGCCAGGCTCGGGATTGACTTGGGCTTTAGCCCGATAACACCATAATGATATTTGCTTTCATTACGAGCCCGGTTTACCCTTCTAGCTTTTACATACGTATAAGTAAATTAGTGGACCGAGACTCTATATAATGAACGAAATTCCATTGTTCGACTCAATATTTTGAGGCTAACAATCTCCCCCGAAGTGAGTTCATTGTGACACTCCTTCATGAGATTAATGCGATTGCTTTTGTCGTTAGATTTGTGGTTTTGGTCTCTGAATTTGTTGTTGGCTTGTTCCTTCTTGCTTTATGATCTTTGATCTTGAGCCTTTCGTCATTATCTTTCGACTTTGTTTTATCGTCGAGATCTTTAAATCTGTTCCTACTCTTGATAGTCTTTGCCACCTTGCTGATATTGTGTCTTGCCAACATGCTCATTACTTTGCATATCTTGAAGCTGCTAACATCTCCCTGATAGACTTGATATCTTTGAAGGAAGATCTTGTATATCAGAGTTTGTGCGGAAGTCTTTGTCGTTAATCTTGAGCTTTCATGATTCTTGAATCTTGAGCTTATAGTATGTCTTTGTAGTTTGAGCATGAGCATATGGTAATGAATTGGACTCCGCTGGAATGAGGCTCTCCATTCCATCTTTATGAATCCTGAACTAGAAACAGTTAGCAATAAAGCGGGTGGACGAAATATGGCTTTGTCATTCGTCCGGATTTGGTTAGATTAACCTCAGGTTTCCGTAAGACGTTTAACAGTTTAATATACTTGTACCTGTGACTCAGGTAGATTCAAGTATATCTCCTTGACAGGGTTTCCAGCTCAAAGCGTAGGATCTTCTAACACATATGTATTAGATTTACCATGCTTGCTTGTTCTCATTACCGGAATGTCTCAAAGCAGACAACACGGTAAGAGTGAATCAGATAGTTACTATCTTTCTGATTAAGCCGTCAATTCATTTCCTGGAACAAGTTTGATTCACATGAATCGCACTATCGTTTCTTTCCAGTTGACACAAGTTGATTATATAGAATCTCGCTAGTCACCTACCATGAGCTTGTGATGCTGGCTCAAGCAGGATTTCCATCTTCATTGTGAGTAATAAGTATCAATCGGATGTTCTGGCACAATCACACAGGATAAATGCGTTGGACTCTTGTTAAAGCTTGTGAACTTAATGATGTGTTTTCAACAAGTTGTTTGTCATGGTATGTGTTCCTAATGAGATTTATTTGTTGATTCTGGCTCTAGACCTCGATTAGTGCGTTTTGGTTTTTAGTAATCGAGGCTGGAGCAGACTTGCCACCTATTCAATATCAAATAAACTCGGTGGGAGAAAGTCAATAGATGTGTGTGTATCTCTGTGACAAATGAGACAAGTTTCTTTTAAGAGAAACCCGAATGGCTGGGAAAGGTTGGGCATTGAGCACTGGGGTCCTGATGTCGTCTTCAATGTCAGACAATCCAACTTTGTTGATTCTGACAGCATATGTATTGGACCTGGTTTCGGACTTAAGTTGTTGTGGAGGCTTCTTTCTTTCACCATTTATCCATACATTTCTTTTTTAATTTCTTCAACCCTCTTCAATGCTGACCATGACGTCTATTACTAACACCTTGTTGTGATTGTTCTAGTGTTAGACTCAATCTTAGTCCGGCATTCTTCCCTTATTCACTTTATCTACAAATTCATACCTAAGGATGCTTATTTCTAAACTATGGGGTGTTCTTGGGTAGATCCCTCCGATACTAGTTGGATCATAGGACAATACCTAACCTTATCCAACTTATGACTTCATGATCATCGTGAAATAAGATGTTGTAAGGGATATGAGATCGAAACATGAAAAACCATTTCAGAATTGCACTTTGTGTCTTTTAGATCCACATTTTTATTACATTTCTCCACATATTTTAAATCTAGGCACTTAGATTTTGAAATACTGTGTGATTAAAATTTGTCTGAAATGGCCATAGGGGAATAATGTTGAAGCTTAGCTTGAATTTATTTGAAAAACTATGTCATCTTGTCTCCCTCAATTTTACATATGTTTGACACCAATAAAAATTGATTCCAAGTTGTAAATCGATATAAAATTATGGTTGAAATAACATAGTCATCTTTTAACTATCTATTCTGTTGAATTGTCATATTATCTTGTTGTTATTAAGAGACTTTTTGGGATTGGTTTGAATAATAAGAAATGGTTGTGATATGATGTATCCAAAACTCATTAAATTTGTTTCGAAAAAACCCCCCTTGAAAGATGGAGTGTTGAACAACACTATTTTGAATAGATTATGAATCGTTCAGTGAGAAAATTCTTGAAAAATTATGATTCTAACATTTTGAAAACATTCATTGTTAGAAGGACTTCTCATCCCAACTATAAAGGGTTATAGCGACTTTATGCGTCACTATCCCTTTTTCTTGGCTTAAACTTTGATTGTCTGGTAAGAACAGGCTCAAGTCCGAGAAAAGTTGTTTTTCTCGTTTGTTAGGATAAGTTATCCTTTATAGATAAAACTTTCCTTTATTGAAGTCCGGGTTTCGTACTGTTATTTGCACATTAAGCCATTAAGCACTTAGAAATGAACATGTTTTTGAAAGCATTTTGAAATCTCCTGGGTATCGAATCTTCATTTACATGCCCGTGTCTGAATTTAAATCAAAATTTCTAGGACTTATTTGTCTATCGATTCCAAGAGACATGTCGAGAAGAATATTTTTTGAAACATTTTCTGATTTTTTGATTTTGTATTTTCTTTTTGAAATTTTATATTTTTGTATTTTTCTTTTTTCAAAAATATGTACATGTTGATGTTTGATGAAGTATCAAGCAGATTCTTTTGTCAGAACCTCCAGTTCTGCTGGAGTCAAACATCTCATACCAATTCGCCTGACAAGATACTGAAACCTTTCTTCGGGAAGGGCTTTAGTAAACATGTCAGCAAGTTGGTAATTCGGTTCTGACAAAGTTTACAAATGCATGTTACCGTTTTCAACCTGTTCTTTGATGAAATGATACCGAGTATGGATGTGCTTGGTACGGGAGTGCTGCACGGGGTTGCATGAGATTGCTATGGCTGACTGAGAATCGCAATACAACGGTATTTTGTTGTAGTTGAAGCCATAATCTTGAAGTTGTGTCCGCATCCACATAACTTGAGCACAACTTGCAGATAACGCCACGTATTCAGCCTCTGTCGATGACATTGCAGTACAGTCTTGCTTCTTTGACATCCAGCTGACTAACTTATCACCTAGGAACTGTATTCCTCCAGAAGTGTTTTTGCGAGTATCAAGGCAACCGGCATGATCGGCATCTGAAAAAGCTGTTAGAATCCAAAGCCTAGAAACTCCTTGGATACCAGAGTCCCCATGTGAATGTACCTCTTAAGTAACGAATGATCCTTTTAACCCTCTTTGAGGTGTTTTCAGTCGGTCTTGCTTAATATCTTGCACAATAAACATATTAGCTTGCACTATGTCTGTCTACTAGATGTCAGATAATGTGTGACCCGATTTTGTTACGGTTGTCAGTTTGGTCTCGGAGTTCACCACTCAAAGTTGCATTACTTTAGGTTCGTAGTCATTGGTGTACCATGGGCTTTGTCCTTTTTTCCATACATGTTTTTTCAGATCTCTAAAGTATATTTGGCCTGATTGATAAAAATTACCTCGTGGGGATTGGTAGATTTTGAGGTCCTAAAAAAAAAAGAATTTCATTTCCCCTTTAAGGAATCTAAATCTACAGTGATTAATTTTTCAAAGCGTTTTGAAAATTTTGGGTTTGTGAACCAAAAAATATGATCATCAAACGTAAATTTGCATAAGTTAGAATGTCCTCCCCCCGTTTTTTATCGTGAATAGAGTCGGGTCAATGATTCCTTAGAAAACCTTTGGATATCAGGAATTTGAGAGTTCATTCATACTAAGGCTCTCGGGAGCTTTCGTTTTTATCCATATAGAGGCTTTCCTTAGACGTAACTTTGTCTGGATGATCAGGATAACGAATCGTCTGGTTGTGCAACTTAAAACCTCTCCTTCAATGGACCTTTAAGAAATGCGTTTTCACGTCCTCTGTTAAATTGGAAAAGACGTGTTGCAGCATATGCGACAAGATCCCGACAGCCTCCAAGCGAGCAAACTGGAGCAAATGATTGTCGAATCAATACCCTCTTCTGAGCATAAACCCTTTGCTACAAGTCGTGATTTGTTGCGAATACATTTGGTCTTCATCCTTTTTTGTTTTTCCATAACCCACTTAGCTTGATTTACGTTCTTGTCAAAAGGGTTGTCAACGGTTTCCCAGATTGTAGTCTGTCAAACTGATGAAGTTCATCTGCATTGCTTCTATCCATGCTGAATCAGCCTTGCCTCTCTTAATGTTTTTCGGTTCAACATTATCAGGTGAGTGCGTACATACACATTTTTAGGGATTGATTGCAAGTTGTTCATCTTGTTTGCACTGGCTTGATGGATTTCCATGAACTTGAGTTAATGATGGTGATCTTTTGTCCATCTGTGTATTCAGAATTTTGAGGTTGATTGTGAAGGTATTCACATTTGCAATTACCACTATTGCGTGAGGAAGCTCAGCTATTTCTTGTACGGTGTACATAAAGGATTCGGTAAATTAGTGATCAACGTGTTTTCTCAGCAGAGCATTGTAGGAGTGATGGTTCTGATGGGTTGACTATTCGTTGAAGTGTTGTGTATTGTGGAATAGAATTATCACTGGGAGAAGGAAGACTTGTTGACACGAGAAGTACCATCATTGGAAAATTTCATCGTACAAAGGACCAAAAAGAAGATCCAACTCCTGTTGTGATGGAACTGTTGTATCTGCTGAAGGAGAAACATTTTGTATAGTTCTGGTGCGGGGTCAGGGTTGTCATTATCTGACGCCTTTCTGTCGGTTGGGGAACGAGCCTGAAGTGTCTTTAGCACAGACGTCTTTTGACATCTCTTTGTTCTCATCAAATCATGTGATGAATGGAGTCAACTATCATCCTTGTTCTCTTGTTGTTAGACATGTATCCCTTTGACTGAGTGAGTACCCACCAAAATGCACGTATCCCCTTTTTCTTTCATCTTATCTAGGTTTTCACCATCTCTGGTTAGGTAACATGTACAACCAAAGATGTGAAGGTGTTTGATTGAGGGTTTTCTGTCATTAATGATGTGGTATGCCGTCTTCTCATGAGTTGGGATGATTGTTGCTGTTTTGTGTATAGCATGGTACGTTTGCTCAAGCCCAAAAGAATAAAGGAAGTTTAGAAGCTGAAAGCATCGTTCGAGCAGCCTCAACGGAGAGTACGGTTTTGTCTTTCGACAACGCCGTTCTGTTCAGGTGTTCGGGTGTCAGAAGTTTGATGCTAAATCCTTCTTCTTTAAAAGAATGCATTAAGTGTCTTGTTTAAGAACTCAGTGCCTCTGTCAGGCGATAGAAATTACTAGGGCTTGAAGATTTCGTTGATCATCGTGAGAAGTCTTTAATACTTCTGGTGTTTCATCCTTGGAACGTAGAAAAATGTGTACCAAGTATCATCGTGAGTAGTCATCGACAATTACCAGTTATAATACTTCCCATTGATTGCTAGGACAGACCCATTGGACCAAATAAGTCATGTGAAGCAAATTCATACGACACCTTTTGAACTTGGAACAGTCTTTGACTTGAATGAGGCTTCGCTTTGCTTTTCATTCACATGAGAAACATAGGTTGATCTTGACATACCTTCAGTTTTGGTAAACCAAATCACTTTATCTTCTTTGAGAGCAAAGTTGATGTAGTCGAAGTTGAGATGAGGAAAGTCTCGATGCATTACCATTGTTGAGTTGGTGAGGCTTTAGCCAAGAGACAGAATTGGAGTTGTTGAGGGTTGTTTCTTGAAGGGAATATTGTATAGAGATCAGTTCCACGATTCACCAGTTAAGTAAGTCGTTTCCATGATGAACTCTAACAAAACACGTAGATTTCCAAAGGCAACTCCCAAATCCGCATCACAGAATTGACCAATGGAGAAAAGTTGTGACTTGAGACCTTCGACGTAGTAAAACTCTTTGATCGTGATGTTTCCTTGAACCAAAATCTCCATAACCTAGAATAGGAGCAAAACTGATCATTCCAAAACGAACAGTACCCAAGTATTTCTCAACAAAAAATGCATAGCTGTGAGTCATTGCCCCGTCTTATGCTTGTGCATCAGATCAACAATGAATAAGATGAGTTGTACAATCCTGCAAGAGAAGAAAGAGGAGAGGGAACACATGACAATTGGATCTAATGTGTTTGGGAGTTTCTAAGAAATTAGTTATCCTAGTTGTATTATATACGGCAAAAAACTAACTCTTTTAGGCACACTTTTCATTCCTACTTTAGTTAACCCATTTGTTTTGTGTCTTGTGAAAACCATTTCCTTCTGTGTTTTAGGGAAACCTATTTCTTCTGTGTTTTAGGAACCCATTTGATGTTGATGGGTCATTGTTGGTGCTATCCACCAATTTCCACGGCCATACATCGTTTTTTTATTGCTTCCTATTGTATCTTTAGAACTTGTGATAGTGGGTTCTGATGCAACTTATTTTCTTATGGGGTGTTTTTTATTGCACAGATATGTTCGCTTGATTTTGGGTTTCGCTAGTACTAAATAGGCATTACTTTGGTTCTTTGTTCTAGCATTAACTGTCATTCAAGAATTTAGAAACCAAGGCATTGATTCGAATTAAAAACACACATTTTCACAAGTAGCTCCAAACAGCATTAGCATTCGAGTTCTAGAATTTAAAATGTCATTACCCGCAGTTACAGACTTTGTTTTATTAAGAAATCTGAAATCCTAGGGTGTTCTTTACTTCAGTCTTTTAAGCTTCGCATGACTAGTGTTGGCACGACCTTAATCTTTCATTTTGATTGATCCTAGGCTATGGTCTGCTAACATTAGTTTTGTGAGGCTCTCCTGTAGTGTAGATGCGCGAGGATGAGTATTCATAAAGTTTGATTCAAATGTGTGCTCTAGTTTGTGTGGTACTACTTGCAATGCGTGTACATGCTGGTTTAATCACAATTCTGTGTTTCTTACAGCTTGCTTGCTGTCTTAGGTATATTCTGTAGAGTGACTGGTTTTTGAAATCCTCTGACTCATTAGTTTTTAAGAACCGACTTTTTCTTTGCAAAATATTTTCTCTCAAGAGAGTCTGAATTAAAGGAGCCGGTTCCAGTTTCTAAGAACTGATGGTTTTGGAATCCTTGTTGGAGCTTTTGGTTGTCGACAACAGACTGGTTTATCAAACTTAGAGTTCCACAGATTTTCCCTGCATTTTTCAATGAGTTTTTCAAATAACTTATTGCCATGTTTTGTCTTGCATTTGGGCTTTCAATTCTTGTATTTAAATTATTGTTCACGTTTCTTTTCGAAATACATTGGACGCCACTTTCTTTGCACAAACTGTGTCATTTTTTTTTTTTTTTTTTTTTTTATTTTTTTTTTTTTTTTTTATTTTTTTGTTGTCTTGACTTCTTGTAAAACGATTTCCATGAGAATTGAGTGTTTTTCTAAATTAGCAAAATGCTGTAAAAGCTAGTGTAAATCTCTTTACTTACAAAATAAGTTTGTTCAAGAAGCTTTTGTGCAAGATGTCACTTTCCATCGCTTTATGACGATATAAGCATTGTATTCAGTGATCTCATCTAAATCAGATGAAGGTTAGGCAAATAAGAACACATAACATCTTTGACACATTCTTGCAAAAAGCATATCTACATGTTGGAAAAATTCTTCTTATCAGATTCAAGTTCATCAAGTTCATCTTCAGAGATTCAACGTACTTAAATCTGATGGCATTTCTTGCTTAAGTTCATGTAATAAAGTGAGACTATACATCTGAGTCTTAGGCAAGGGGCATCAAAAATTTCTATAACTAGATTTCCATATCTTATGCAGTTTGGGTGTCGAGATAAAGATTGGTCGTTTGAATGTTTTACCCATGCTAGATTGACAGTTGTTCAGATGATTTAATGTGGTTTGTCATGACATTATATGATTGTCATATTTTGCTATTGATTTACGACACTGGTTTGAAATCTAATTGTTTTGAAAACATTTGTTTTTGTTTTTACTATTGATTTTCTCCACCAATTTTTTTCTTATTGCATTTGCCTGTGCTAATTGAATTCATAATGCTGGGCTGGGGGTTTGTAAATTTCATAAAGGACTATTTAACTTCGTGTAGTCAAATGTTTTGAACTAAGTCTTTATTCAATTTAGAGCGACTCTCTTAGCAAGAGTCAGTATCTCTTCCCTAGCGGGGATGGTCTGGTTGCTGGATCAGATTTGTCTTGTGTGATCGATACAAACTGGGTGACTCATGTGAGGCCTTTTTGAGGTACATTGGACTGACAAAGGTTGGTCTTCCATTAAATGTAGTGCAATTTGGGTGCTAACACATATGCAATGGTTTGGAGTGATTGACTCGTTTGTAAAAACAATTTCATTCAAATAAATTTTAATTGGTGTTCCATGAAATCATGTTGTCGAAAAAATCTTTCCTCTTTCCTAAGTTTCAGATCCGTTATTACCTTTGTTTTATCCTTGACAAGACCTTATAATGTGACCTAGTTATAAAGGACTCTGTTTGACTAACTTGATCGTGTTTGCTTGCACAACAGAAAATTTCGTAGGCTTTAAGTTTTAAACCTTCTTTTATGTCAATGTCTTTTGAGCTAATAGTCCTAGAGTTTCATTTAACTTACGTTCAAGTTTGTCATAGTCAACTGTACGATCATTAAAAGCCTTGATACCTATCAATCTCAGGTCTGTTTGTCTTTGAAGTGCAACTATGCAAACTTTTCCCGAATACTAATTAGATTCTCCTTAGAGTTTACTAGTTTCCGCTAAGATTGATTTGCACTCTGTTTTACTCTTGAGTCAATGCTTGCAGTTGTTTCTTTAATTTGCTTTTGAATCTTTTTTATTTTCATCGACATCAAGCTTTATGATTAGCAATATATTAGCCATAGTGCAAACACGCTCAATCATAACATTCTACATCCATTTTGGTCATCTGATATCGTTATCACAACATATCCGGTGAGTCAGGAATGACATTAATATCAACCCGTTTCCACTACACCATGTGTTATTAACTGGTTTCTGATTGGTCAAAATGTTGTAAGTCATTGGCAAAAATTGTTCAGTATCGTATTGTATACCTGTTCCAATGCCTCAGTGGCTGTGCCTGAGTTGCTTTAGGAACCTCCTAATCTTTGCCAATCTAACTTAACTGTGCCTTTCCAACTCTTGTCATCAATCTCTTCATCCGTGTCTGCTAGCCAACAGATTGCTCTGCTTGATGTTGTTCACTTCTCAGCTTGTTTACACAGAAACATCATTTTCCTTGTGATTAGTGAGTCCCTCTAACCCGTTTTGGCTTTCTGCATTCACTTAGCATTAATGACCAAATTCCTTGCAGTTAAAACACTTATCCCAGTCTGTTGCCACTATTGCACACACTCAGTTTCCCCTATCCCCCCACAACATTTACTGCCCTCTGATTCCCAAACTGTCCAGTCTGATTGTCATTCTTGTACCTTGGAGTAGTATCCACATTCCTGTTTCTGGTGTTTGAGGAAGTTCTGAGGTTGTTGTTGGTAGGTTTGTAGAGTTTCTTGAAGTACTTTGCAATGAGAGCCAAATTCTTCTGCATATCTTTGTCCTTCTGAGCTTGTTCAGGATCACTGTCTTCTTCAGAAGCTGACTCAGATGGAGGTGTGATTGGTTTGGCTATCTCTTTGCCTTTGTATCTTGTAGCTGCATGAGATCTGGTTGGAAGTGAAGCTTTGGATGTTGGTGCATATGATTTGTGATGTTTTGGTGTTTGATAATAAGGATCTTGCATTGTTTGAGCAGTAGCAACAAGTGCTAATGGGTTAGCATTCTTGGCCATTCTTTCAGCACGGAGTTCATTAACTTCCTTTTGGTATTGTTTCAGAATGTCAAAGAGCTTATGATATGAAACTTCATCCAACTTGTGTTGTTGCTTCACAATCGTGACAAATCTTGACCATTCTGGTTGAAGTTGTTGAAGAAATTGAACATTGACTTGCATCGTTGCAACTGTCAAATTGTTTCTGATCATTTCATTCATCATCTTGTAGAATCTTGTGTAGTAAGACTCAATTGTCTCTCCATCGTGAGAGGTGAATTGACCAAACTCCCAAAATAAGTTTGTCTTGACATCTTGAATATTGAGTGATTCACCTTGTTGTAACCTCTCGATGGCTTCCCACATTTCTTGAGCTGTCTGACATGCATCAACAGTTGAGTAGATTTCATCTCCAATTCCAGTCAATATCAAATGAATCGCTTCTTTTTCAGATTCATAATGAGCTTTGTTCTCAGGAGTCATATTCAGAACTGTCTCGACTGATGTTTTTGCAGGAACTTCCGGAGAATCCTCTGTTGCCGGAACAGCTGGTGTAGTGACCATTGTTGGAGTATAAGGACCTGTGAGAATGCACTTTCGTAAGGCATCACCATTTGGTCTTGTATCAATGTATCGTAAGAACCGTGATCGCCATTGTGCATATCGTCCTGTTGCAAGCATTGGTGGACGATCCCTTGAACCAGCTGCCATTATGTTGTTATGCATTTGACTGTCGGTTGTGGAAGTTGCAATTGGAGTCGTCATGATGGATGATTGAAGAATTATGAAGTGAGAAGGATTTGTAGGATCTTAAGCAGGTAAAGTGATTGTTGTTGTGGATTGAGTACAATTAATGTTCACGGGATTTTACAATTCTTGGATTTAAACCGAGAAAAAAATCGTATCTTTCACGGGATTTTACAAAATCAAGAAAAAACCGTAAAAACAAAAAATGACTAGTTCGGTTCTAGTTCGGTTCTTATGTAAATCACCTAGTTCGGTTCATGCTTGTTCGGTTCGTTAGTTCGGTTGTGTAGTTCGGTTCTAAAAGAAATCAACTAGTTCGATCCTTTAGTTCGGTCCACAAGAGATGTTACTAGTTCGGTTCTCTTGTTCGGTCCACAAGTGAGTTCACTAGATCGATTGTCCTTGTTCGATCCAAACACCACTCGTTCGATTGTCCTTGCTCGATCCAAACACCACTCGTTCGATTGTCCTTGTTCGATCCAAATACACACTACTCGTTCGATCCTCGAAGGATGAGACTCGTTCGATCCTCAAAGGAAAATCTAGTTCGGTCCAAACTGAAAAAAACACTCGTTCGGTCCTTGAAGAAGTAAACTCGATCGGTCCTTGAAGGAAAATACTCGTTCGGTCCAAACAGAAATACACTCGTTCGGTCCAAATAGAAATAAACTCGTTCGGTCCAAATAGAAAACCACTCGTTCGATCCAAACAAGTATGTTGCTCGTTCGATCCAAACAAGTACTTTGGACGTTTTGATCTTCTTTTGACCTTGCGTTTGTCTTAGCAACGCATGAAATAACCACGAATAAACGCTTTGTAGCCAAGGAACTAAATCGAACCAATTTTCTTAATAAAAAACGAAACCACAAACAAAAAAAAATTACAAACACGAATCAACCACGAAAATTAACAAAAACTAAACCCACCCGTGGCGAATGATACCAAATGTCAGAACCCAATATCACTTTCACTTCATTATTGAAACAAGAAAAATAAAATGAGAGGAATTGGAAGAATTGTAGAGAGAAGTTAGAGAGAGAAAGGTAGAGAGAAGAAAAAGATGGA
>BQNB010056944.1:0-37806 GCA_026074375.1 Tanacetum coccineum
TATCTTTGATGCTATTCGGCTTATGGGATATGAAGGGGATTTAAGTGTGTTAACATTTAATAAAGCATTGTTTTCACCCCAATGGAGGTTTTTATTTCACACAATTAATCATTGTTTAAGTTCTAAAAGTACCTCTTGGGATCAAATTCCTACAAATATTGCCACTGCTGTAGTTTGTTTAACAACTAATCAAAAGTATAATTTTTCCAAATTAATTTTTGATGGTATGCTTAGACATCTAAAGGCAAAGAAGAAGTTTGTAATGTATCCTTGTTTTATTTCTATATTTTTAGATAGACAATTAGCTAATATATATGTACCTATAGATCACTTTCCTGTAAATGGTTTAACTAGTAAAGTTTTCTCTTTTATGATTAAGAAGGGCAAACATTTTTCAGGCAAAGTTACACCTTTGTTTGATACTATGTGTAGGTCAACCAAACGTCAGGCTGAGGGTGCTTCCTCAGAAAGACTATCTGATGCATAACCATCACCCTCCCCTGCTCCCACTAGTGAAGTCCCAAATGAGTCACTGCCTGACTCAACTTCTGCTCAACCTAGTGAGGTACCTTTTGAGCAACAACCTGACCCTTCCACAAGTCCTTCACCTAGACCTTCACCACAACCTTCACCCACTCCTACCATTCCTGATTCAATCCCAGAACCTTCTGGTGAGAACCATGAAGATCATTCATCCAATGATGCATCCCTTTTAGGGAATGAGGATGACATGACTCTTCAAAATGTCTATGATCTTTGTATCTCTTTGTGTCAATAGGTTTCAGATCAAGCCAAGGAAATTAAACTCTTGAAGGCTAAGATCACAAAGCTCAAGAAGCAAGCTCAACCTGTTATCAAACATTTCAAAGCATATCTGAAGACTATCTCATTGCAGAAAAGAATCCCCAAGAAGAGCTCCTCAAAGAAGCAAATGATGCACAACAAGAATGTATCCAAACAAGGAAGGAAGATTGAAAAAGGGGAATCATCAGTTCAAAAAGAACCTATGTTTGATGTAATGCCTGAAGATAACATTGATCACATGGAAGCAGACAATGCTCAAAGTGAAGGGAGGACAAAAGAATTGGTAGATAAAGACAAGGAGTTGGATGACGATAGACTTAGTACCGACCTTGAAAAAGTTAGTACCGACTTTGAAAAAGTTAGTACTGACAAGCCAATAGTTATTACTATGTGTTCCAAAGTTAGTATTTTTTTTTTTCTGAAGAACAAAATTGAAGGTGCTGATGATCAAGTTGAAGGTACTGAAGAGAAAAATGAGGAAAAAGAAGAAATCTTTGAAAGGTACTTGAAGACAAATTAGTACTGATGACAAATGGAAGGTAACTGAAGCCTCAATCTAAGGAAGAAAATGCTTCTCAACTTTCTCAAACATCCCTCTGACACCATCATCTGTGATATTTGGTGACATGCAACATAGCTACACTTCCATCACATAGTAAAGACCAAAGCTACTTCTTAAAAGAAAAATGTAGAAAGGTGTAGAGTTTAAGGATGTAAGAAATTGAAAGACCAAGACCTACTTCTACCAAGACACTTCTCACTTTAAAAACCTCTTACCAAAGATTGATCCTAAAGACAAAGGAAATAAGAATATTGAAGAGGAGGAATGAAACTGAAAGTGAAAGATGAGATATACCTCAAGCTAGTAAAAATTTTAAGCAGCTTGAAAGTGATAAGAGTTGGCAAGGAAAGTTCAAGAAGAATGGGAAGCGAAGAAGGAGAAAAAATCAATGGCTGAAGAAGAACCCAACAATGAAGCCTCATTTAAACTTTGATGAAATCAATGCAAGAATTGAGGCAGAACAGAATTCAGCAGGAAGCATCAAGAGCAAAGACATAGAGCATTCACAATTGAAGAAAGAGCTAAGTCCTTCATGATCCAATTGCTGCTCAAAAATGTTTTCTTGCTCAACAAAGATCAGAGGCCATAAGAAACAGACCTCCAACCAAGAATCAATTAAGAAATCAGATGATGACCTTCTTAAAACATGTAGGGAACTTCAAACACTTTGAGTTGAAAAGTAAAAAGTTTGAAGACATACAAGTCATGTATGAAAAGCTAAAGAGGTCAGATGAAGATTTCATTGCTATTGGGTCTGTTACTGATGAAAAACTGATCAAGAGAATGAATAAGAAAGATTCCTCCAAAGGAGAAGAGATCAAGCAGGAATCTAAAGAAGAAGTTAAGAAAGAAGAAAATGAAGAGGTACTTAGAAAAAAGAAAAGTAGGTACTAGAAGAAGATGAAATCAAGAAAAGAAGATATATTCAAACACATCTGAGGATGATAGTGAACAAAGAAATGATGACCTCAGGTTCTTATTTATACTGTAGCTCAGGATGAAGAAAAGAAGATGGACTATAGAGATTCTTGACAGAAAAATTTCCTATCAAAGATGGAAGACAGAGTGTCTTGGAAACTAAACCACAACTGAACAAGCTGAACCCAAGTGGATATTAAATTAAATGTGGTGACTAGGAGAATGACAGAAAAGAAACATTAAGACTCTGACAACAGTATTGTCCATATTTGATAAGAAGATATAAATTCGGTATCAACTAGTAATGGATAAATACCAAGATGAGATGCCTGAAGGTTTTGAAAGAGTTCTTTGGGGAGATTTGATGGTTTTGTTCAAACCAGATGAACAAGATGAGTTTTGGAACTCACAGCATAAATGGAATGTAATCAGTTGGAAGTTGCACAGTTCTTCAGGGGTACACACTTTGATGACTGAAGAAGGATTAGTCATACACATGCTAATAGAAAAGAAGTATCCTTTAAAGAAGGAAATAGTGGTGCAAATGTTAAAGCTAAAATTAGAGTCTGAAGAAGAAAGTACTATGGCATTAGAATTGATAAGATTTATCAAAAAGGTACTTGCTGATTTAGAATCTAAAGAAGAAGACTGATGGAAGTGAGAAGGGATTGAGTGTTGGCTAACCACCACACAACAAATGGTTATCAATTCACCATGCTTAACAGGCATAAGAATTTTGGCTAGTCCACAAGCAAATGGCTTAGGGTAAAGACTTCTCAAATCTGTTTATGGTACATTTACCAAAAATTGTAGGTAATCAACTCACCGTGCTTCATGGTAAAAGATTGCTAGTCACAAGACAAACAGTTCTTGTAAAGACCTACTCAAATCTGTTGATAGCTGATAATTTGCAAAAAACTATATTGGTTTATCATGCACATGTTATGACAATGAAGCATTGGCTAGTCCCAAACACAAATGTATTTGTAAAGAAAAAAAAATCAATCAGTTGATGGTTGACAGTACTACCAAAACTGTATGGTAAGTAACACACCATATTTCCTTAAATAGAAGATTATCTATCCCAGAGCAAACGCTACTGGTAAAAGGAACATCAATCCTTAATGGCTGGAAGTTTGCCAAAAAACTACAAAGCCAACTTATTTTGATTGTAGACAAAGAATTTGCTGAGTAGCTGAAAAGAAGTTGCTGATTTGCTGACAAGAACAAAGATGCTGCAAAAGAAGGATCGAGATAACAAGTTTAAGAAAACTAAAGAAGGGTTTTGGTACATCCTCGTACATCAAGTTTCTTTAAAGTATTGAAGAAAACTGAAGTTAAATAGGTTAAACATTCCAAGTTTAAAGGAGGATTGTTAGGAATAATGTTTCTAACTAGTACCAGACAGTACAAATAGTTAGTACCCACAGTTTACTTAGTAACCGACATTACAAAGTATTTAATAACTTTTAGAGTTTAGTTTTACCGTTAGTATTAAATTAGTTTAGTACCGATGACACGATATTTTAAAAGAAGTATTTAAAGATATTTTTGAGATATTTGTCAGAAAGATATGTAAGCCTTTTAGGGTTATCCTTATAATATAAAAGGAACCCTAGGCATAGTTAGCACATATAGTTCTACACAAGATCATACAGAACATACAATATCATAGTTAGCAATCTGTAATCCTCAAGAACACTTTAATAAAGTTGTTATTCAGTTGTTCATTGTTCTTCTTAGTATCTGTGTTAAGATTCCGCATTAACACATTGTATTCATAGTCATTGTTTCTACATAGTCGTGTGTATTTATACATCTTGGCTATCATCCTTTATAGGCTACAAAGATCCAATCAGTTAAAGCAAGGACCTTCATATACTGTGCAAGTATCGGATATTCACTAAAAGACAAAAATCAAGTCAAACCGGACAAAACCAAGCACAGGAATAGAAAGAGCGTGAAAAGTCAAAAAGTCAAAGTCAACCAAGTCAAAGTCAAAAGTCAAAGACGAAGCCGATATCGAAGAAATGTTAAATGGGCCAACCCGCACCCAAGTTAATGGGCCGGGTCAGCCCATTAATCATCAATTATAAGACTTTAGCTTTTAAGCTTTTATAAAAAGCCTGGTCCAAATCCATTTTAAACCGGCCCAACCAAAAGCCCATTATCCCTTTTAAACTTTTTACATATCTAGTCCCTAAACCAATCACACCATTAGTCCAAAAACAATTACACCGTTAGCCCAATAACCCTTTAACCTTTAACATAGTTAGTCCTTAGGGACTAACAAAGTTAGCCCCTATAACCTTTTACCTTTAACACCCTTAGTCCTCAAACCCCTAACCCCGTTACCCTGTATCCCCAAATCAAAAACACCCGCCAAAACCTATTATTTATCATCCCCCTCACCTCGACCTCTGCACCATCAAACAAACCCATCACTCTCACCCACTACCCACACCACAAACCAACAAATCCATGTTGGCAATCCTCTCCACTCCCATTCGTCAAGAATTTGAAGACCCAAATCAAGGGACCAGATCATTCTACTTGGTGAACAAGCTTAATGGATGGCTATGATGATTTTGCAACTCTCTCCTCACAGAAGTAACACAAGAAGCACACCTTGTGCCCTTAGTTTTCTCTATAAATAGGCTAGGTTTTCCTTTGTAAAAAGAATCTAGTTGTAAGTAAGTAGTTATTAGGAGTATTTTAACTTATAATTTTTTATATTATTTACCTTAAAACGTTACTTTACTTTTCCAAGCCTTGTAAAAGTTTTTATAAGTTTAATGAAAATTCAGTTTTAAAAGTTTTTAAAAATCGTTCAGCATTAAATATTAGTTTTCACATTATGCATTTAACTTAAATTTGTGATCTAAAACAATTTCCATAGCAATACGAGCTCTTTACTCATGTCAAACTTAGTTAAGCTTTTTCAAAAGCTTAACTAAGTTTTTACTCAAAAATCACCTCAAAAAGCTAACTTGGATGATAAGCTTACAAGGGAAGAGCTTATGGGTATTTACAACTTAATTTAAAGTTAGCAGAGCTTTGTAGAATTACAGGCTTAAAAAAGCAAATTACATCCCTGTTTTGAGCAAGGGATAAGGTATAATTCAATTTTTACTTTTTTTAGCTTATTTTCATGTTTAGCTTATTGCACTGCTTATTCTCTACTTGATGTTGCTTATTTGTGTTTAATTTGCCCTAGTTAGTTTAATGTACTTAGCTTATAACTTATAAATGTTTAGTGTTAGTTTTCTTAAAATCTGCCCCATTTTTAGTTAAAACTGCTTGATAGCTTAGCTTAATGTAGAGTACTTATTTCTCTTTGGTTTTTGCTTAATTATTCTTATTATGCATAGCACTTAATCTATTTTAGCTTTACAAGTTCTGTTTTAAGCTTTAAATGGATTTTTAGTTTCTAAAAGGGGTTTTTGGGTTAAGGTTCTAAATTGGGTCAAAATGGGTCAAAATCAGTTGTGCCTTTTGGTTCATCTTAGTTTAACCTAAATTAATAATAAAAGTCAGTTTTCATAAGTTGTTAAGTGTTAGAACTTGATTTTAATGTTTTAAAGAGTTGTAGTTTGAAACAGTGGTGATTTAACAAGTTTAATTAGTTCATAGGATTATATCTTTGTACGTTAAATTTGTATCATGTTTTTGTGTGTAGAGAAGTGTTAAAACAAATTAGAAACAAGTCTTTAAGTCTGCATGTGACAATTGTGAATTGAGCAGGTTGGTTTAAACCTTTAGATATGGCTAAGAGTTCATTTTTACGTGTTTAAGTGTTGAGCTATGTGAATTTATGTGGGCTAAGTGAGTTAAATATGTGCTTGATATCATTTTGAGGTGTTTGGGCATCTCATTTTGAGTGTGTTTGAGTTTGGTGTTAAGTATTCTATTTGTTCACGTGTGGTGATAATGGAAATGAAAGACGTGTTGCATGCATTGCTACGTCAATGGTTGTATAATTTATTTGTTAAGATTAATGATAAGTGACATCTGGAAATAAAAAGTGAGTGAAATATAGAAGTTTGTAGCAAATTTTCTAAAAATAGAAAGTAGTTTGGTGAAATAAAAGTTATATTTAAAAAGTTTAGCAAGTAGCGTAAGTATAAAGGTTTACTCAAATTAACTTAGGTTTTTGTAAAATAATTAAAGTAATGATAATAATTAAGTAATTAATAATAAAAAAGAAAAAAATAATAAAAAAATCTATGGTATACAAACAGAATTCGTCCACTAGGGGGTTTAAAAAGAAAAAAAAGAAAAACAAAGCCCAACTTGATTAAAACTCTAATTAGGAAAGTATTTAATCAATATATATATTATAATAAACTCCAAGCAAGGAAATTTTACTCCCCATAGCAGCAATCGGTCGAACAAAAACAAGAAGAGAAGAGGAAAAAATAGGTTTTGATTCTTTTGAATAGAATACAAGGATTTAAGGTATTAGGTTTTCCAATAAATTGGTTATTGTGAGAATTTAATTCATGTAACACATGTATATGATGGATCTAGGGTTTCTAATATTCTGTAAACTAAAGATAATATGCTAATTAGGGTTCTTAGTAATCAATTAGATGCGCGTTGGTGTAATCGTTAGGGTTTAGATCGCGTTAGAACTTGATTTAGATAGGGCAGAATTTAGAGCTGTGGTTGTACGGCGTTACTCAAATGAAAGGGAATAGATTTTGTCAAGTTACTGATGACTAGTGATGTAGCTCAGAATGTCCTAGTTTCCAAGAACATCTGCCTCGAAAGATTTTAAGGTCCAGGAAGTCCTTCGAATGTTGTATACAGAAAAGTTTATCAAAACAGTAAATACGGGTCTAATTTAGGGCAGATTACGAGGTGTAAAACCCACACTTAAAATTCGAATTTAGCTTATCACTTATAATGGAGTTTAGTTCTATGTGTCTATTAGAAATCTCAAAAAAGAAGAGCTTCTGATTTGGAGTCTAAGTATGCTTTTTAGATCCAAACTTTTTAGTGTGCAAACAAATCTGAATTGGGACTGTTTTGAAGTTTGATTTTTTTAGGAGTACTTGTGCGTGTAATTAACTCTTGGGAATCATAAGGTAGTTAATATACTCATTAATGAACATAGGTGATTTTTGGTTTTAATTATGGAGGTCAGTAAGTAAGGGTTTTGAGTACGTTAAGTCACGTTAAAATTCTGTAGTTTTGAACAAATTGTGACTAACTAGTGAAACTTGGTAATGAAGTGGTTAAAGTTAGGCATGGTGTCGGGGTGACCCGTGAGGGTAACTAAACATCTTAGACATCCATCATATGATTTTTACATGTGCTTAAGCTTTTGGCTTAGTAGCGTGTAACGCGTGTTTGTTTTGATTGTTTAGTTTCGTGTAAGGATTTGGAATTTGCTTAAGCATCAGGTGAGTTTCATAGCCCCTCTTTTCTTATGATTATTAGGGTGTGAGAAATGATGCAAAGGTTTGGAAATGTTTTTGATTGCTGTGATAATGTGTTGTCAAAGATGCATGGACTATACGCGACTATTATATGTTGTGTGCTACATGTTTTGTGATGTGGTATTGAGAATTATGAACTAAGTCAGGGGGGATTACCTACGGGTATCCATGGCCTGTTTAGTGGAATGTACTGTGGCCTAGCGGTCAGGATGGTTAATTTGAGAGTATCCACGGCCGGGGCTAAAGGGGTAACCGCAGGGACCTTGGTATGATTGAGACGTCTTATAAATCGTTATTGGGAAATCGTGTAATTGGATTGTATTGGATTGGTTATGCATGCTAGCCTGGAAGATAGTTCATTTATTGTCCCTGCAATGTTTTTCCTTATTTCACAGTAATGCGTAAGTTTTGGATTTTAATATCGGTGTCTTAAACCTATGACTCTCACCAACTTTATGTTGACATTTTTAAGCATCATTTTCAGGTGAGTATCATGTATTGAATAAGAATATGTTAGGAATAGTGGCTAGAGAGACACTAGGCATTGCTTGTGGAGTAGTCTTTTCTATTTTTTTCACTATGACAAATTTTTTGCTAGATACTTGTCTGTTGAGATTTAATAATTAGAAAGTTATGTTTCGAGTATGACAATACTTAGTAATACAGACTCCCTCTAATCTTGTGTTGGGTATTGTCATGACACATAGTGTCCATTTAATTATTCTTCATAGATTTCTGCTATAGTAGAACACATTGTGTTGTGATGATATCCATGATGTTACGCCCCGTGTTTCCGCCTAGGCGGGGTGTGACAGATTGGTATTAGAGCCATTGGTTATAAAGAAGTAGGTGGTTGAGCCTAGACTATAACCTAGGAGTCCTTCATGTAGATGCATTTAGGGCTTAAGTGTTTAATGCTATAACTTCTATGCTTCCCCTCTATTTTTGAATAGCTTATATATCTCGTATTTTTCTAAGTTTTCATTTAGTTATTTTGTCTACCATTATTTGATATAATATATATTACTTTCTTAGTATTTTAGCTATGTTTTTCCCTCACCCGTAAGAAGTCTCATTGGGGAACCATCTTCCCAACTAGACTTAAGCATTATAAGGATCCATAAGAGGAGCCTCTTGTGGAACCGAAGGAGAAAGGATAGTTGATCGTTGTCGGATGCGCGTAGTAGGGTTGGACCCGCGAAGTCGGGTGATTCTTGCTGAGGCAAAGTCAAACCCAAGCAAGGCCCAGCATAAGTTTATCCCGTCCTTTACCTCGTCATGTTGTTATTGATTATTTCTTTCAGATATTTCGTATTTTGGGAGTTGTTACGAGATTTCCGTTCCTTTATGTCATTTCGATTTTATTTTGATATAAGTAAGTAGTTATTTGATGAGCATCCTTCATGTGTAAGTTGGATGTGTTTCATAAGTGCAATGAGTATAATGTGCTCCTAATCAATACGATTTAAATGGGTAAACTTGGAAGTAAGAGTACACGTGTGAAAGGAGGCACATATAATTATGGTGGCCAACATAATTATAAAGGCATCACACACGTGGACATGTATACAAGGATTGCATTTATTAATGTTGATTGTAAGGTGGTAGTGTAATATGTTTCTTTGATATGTTATTCATGATAAAAGATGGTGGTATGGAGTAGAGAATTTTCTCTTACCCTAATTGGAGGATATGTTGAGCTGAGTTGTATAGATAGTAAGTTTGCCTTTCTATCTAGTATTTGCGGATACCTAGTATTGCTATTATAGAGGTTGCTTGTTTACTTGTTTGTTTGTCCTGATTTCCTAAGTCTAAGCTTAGCATCCCTTCATCGTACTTTGTTAGTAAGGATACCCGATTGTTCCCATTTGACGTCTTGATGTATATTGGTTGTTCGGATCTGCTCTTTCGGATATAGCCGTGTTTTGTTAGTTCTTCATCGCATTGATTACTCGTATGAGTATCAAATGTTTCTTTTAAGCACTAAATTGTTCCAAACATATTAGTGTGGATCATTACTTCTTTTTTGTATATCCTTGGTTTTCGTAACCCTTTGTGACGTGTTAGTATCGATGCTTTTAGGTTGCTCTGTTGATCGTTATTTGGTAAGGACCAGTACGTTTTCTTTGGGTACATAGACGTCTTGCGTGAGTTATCTTGTACGAGTTTCGTTTTGATTTATTTTTGATTATATGGTTCTGTATTTTCTTTCGTTTTTTCCAAACAATAGAATTGCGTTATGAGTTTGTACGATGTTTTTACTTCCATGTTGGTATTATGGTGTCCATTTGTTTTGAGTAACAAATTTCATTAATTGCTGTCTAATTATAAAAACTCTTTGGAAGTTTATGTTAGTTGTTTGAGAAAAAACGTTTAAATAATCTTGTAAAAGAATATGTTTAAATGTCTATTCAAAGTAGGATATTATATTTATTTAAGAGGTTTAAATAAATTTTATTTTAATAAAAAAAGCTGGTTTAAAGAGATTCATAGTGGGTAAGGTACTATATACCATTAGAAAACCATCTCTAGATTTTTTTTATGACAACCAGAATGAATTTTTTAAAGATTAAATTTAAGACAATATATTTATTATTAAAACGATTTTTATAGCTTAAAGTGATTTTCTTAATTTAAATTAATTTTTATAAAAACATAATTAATTTGGTATTTTTTCGAGTAATGTCGATAATTGTATAAAAGCAGAATTTCCGTCTTCGTAATGTGATATTTTTTTATGTTTCATTGTCGTGTACGTCTGTTGATTTTCTTTTCGTTGCATTTTCACTCGGTGCATATATGTATCCTTTCTTTCAAAGGATTCTTATGTGATTTGATCCACTCTTACTGCATATGTGGTAACCTCCTGATATGCATCTAGCCTTGACTCGATTGATCGTTTGATACCGTTGAGTCGTGGAAGCTTTGATGTGCTTGTGGGAATGGACCGGTTGTCCAAGAGGAAGTTTGGGGCTAGATGTCATGGGAAGGTGGTTTGGAATACGATGGAAGGTGATATAGAATACTTCGGGTTCATGGTGAACGTACTCAAGGAGTCGTGAAAACCTTAATGAACACTAAGGTAGGTGAATCGAAATTGAGTGGTATTTCTGTCGTACGAGACTTTATTGACGTGTTTCTAGAAGACTTGTCAATGACCAACGCAATGACAAGTTGAGTTCCGCGTAGACTTAGTTCCTGGAGCGACGCCAGTCATGAAGTCTCCATATCATCTAGCACCTTTGGAAATGCAAGAATTGTCTGAACAACTTTAAGAGTTACAAGACGAAGGTTTCATACGACCTAGTCTTTTTCTGTGAGGAGCACCAGTGTTGTTTGTTAAGAAGAGGAGCATGGAGTTCATTTGAAGTTAGAGTTGGAATTACTAAGGAAGGAGAAGTAAATGCTCAAGGTTACTTAGTGTGAGCAAGTGAAAAGAAATTGAAGTACCTACGACACCATCCGAGATATGATTATTCTTAGGATTGGCAGGTTACCTACCTACGTTTCATCGCAAACTTTTCCAAGATTGTTAAACCCATTACTTCCCTAACTGAGAGGAATCAAAAGTATGAGTGGGGCGCAGAACAAAAGAGGCTTTCTAGACTTTGAAGAATGATTGTGTGACGCTTCAATAAACAATGTAGTGGTTGATGCGTTGATTAGAAAGGAGAGTAAAACTAAACGAGTAAGAGCAATGTTCCATGTAACTAACCAGTCAATGTGTTAAGGACTAATATTGGCTACTCCAAGTGAGACTACAAGGTAGTAAAACGCGCCAGCAGAAAATGATGCAGGACGGACCAACAAATGAAAGAGGGCAGATGATGGTAGTACTATTATGTTATACAATTGTATAGTGGAGAATGAGTATGAAAGTCGCTACCATCCAGTAAGAAATGTGTGACATGATGCGTTAAGTAGGAAGGAACGAGTGAAACCTAGACGTGTTCAAGCAATGGCTATGACCATTCAGTATGGAGTAAGAGAAATGATACTGACAGCCTAAAGTGAGGCTTTCAAGCAAGAGAACGTACTCGCAGAAAGGTTACATGGTTTAGAACAACATATGGAAAGGAAAGAAGATGAGAGTTTGTATTTTATGGATCGTATGTAGGTTCCATTGGTAGGAAGTGAAATGGATGAGGCCTATACATCAAGGTAAAAAAAAAATTGGAACATCCGGGAGCGGATAAGATGTACCATAACTTTGGAGATATGTATTGGTAGCCACGTGTAGAAAAGGATATAGATACCTATGTTAGCAATTGTCGGATTTGTTAAAGAGGTGAAGGCTGCAATGTCAAAGACTTTTGGCTTGCTGCAACAGCATGAGATACTTGAGTGGAAATAAGATAGAATCACCATGGATTTTATCACTAAATTTCCAAGGTCAAAGTAGTGAGTATGATGTGATTTGGGTGATGGTCGATAGACTAACTAAGTTAGCTTATTCTATGCAAGAAGAATTCAAGATGTGAAGATTGGCAAGGAATTATATTGATGAGATAATTGCAAGGAATGAAATTCTGGTGATGATTGACTCAGATTTAGATGGATGATTCACCTCGTAGTTTTGGCAGACGCTACCGAAAGTGTTAGAGACGCGATTGAATTTAAGTACTGCTTAGTATCCTTAAGCGGATGGACAAAGTGAACGTATGATTCAGACTTTGGAAGATATAATGAGGGCATGTGTTATCGATTTTTGGTAGTAGTTATCATTTGAGCATTCGGTGTGCTCCGTTTGAGGCTTTGTATGAAAGGAAATGTAGGTCGCTTGTGTTATGGGCAGAGATTGGAGAGGGCAGTTTGATTGGACCCGATCTGGTACTAGAGATGACCAATAAAGTGGTATTGATTAAGGGAAAGCTCAAAGCGACAAGAGATCGTCAAAAGAGCTATGCTGATAATAGGTGCAAGCCTTTAGAGTTTGAGATTGGAGAGCAAGTGTTACTAAAAGTGTCGCCTTGGAAAGGCGTGATGCGTTTTAGAAAGAAAGGTAAGTTGGCACCAAGGTATGTAGGACCATTTGAAATCCTTGAAAGGATTGGCCATGTGGCTTATAGGTTAGTATGCTTTCTGATCTCCTGAAAAACATTGCTTTAAAACCCAAAACAATAATGTTGGTGAATTCATAGGTTTGATAAATCATAATATAAGGGACTGCAATGACTTTTCTCCGCTGATATCCAACCTACATGCAGACATCAAAAAAAACCAGTTTACATTTTCCTAAGCTCAGACACTGGATAAGCTCACTGGCGAATTCTTTCTTGCAAAAATATTATGTTATTGCACTTTATGCCCCGAATAGAGTCTAACCGAAACATCCTCCTTAAATTCACGACATGCTATTAGACGTTCCCGGTGATAGCTGTCACGAACGGGAGGTTGTTTCCAGTAAATAGATCTATCATATACATTCGCGCTCGAATATGTAATTAAACACTCATCTATGCATTGACAGTTCATGATAATGGCTCATTGGGTTATCGCTACTTAGGAAACATGTAATCAATATAAAATATCCACTTGGCGTTCCAATTATAAAACAAAGCATGATTTCCACCCCATAGTGATAAATCTTTAATATCATAAAATTTGTGGGGCTATGAAAAACATACACTCTCGAGATCTGATAATCCAAACTATCACAGATAACGGTTCACGTTAAGATCGATGAACCCTAAATTATCATAAGGTCTATAAGTACCATGTATTGATTAACTAACATCACATACAGGTCTTTACTAGTTACATCTATAATATGTTGGGCTATAATCAATAAGAGGTCAGTAGTGACGTATGAGGAGCTAGGACACTTTAAATCGTAAATCCAGCAACTCGTCGATACGCCACCCCGAAGAGGCCTCATTATGAAACTCCCTAGTAATATAGTACTTTGATAACCATATATAATTCTATATAGTTCAATCACCAACTAATGGTTTTG
This sequence comes from Tanacetum coccineum, assembly GCA_026074375.1. NCBI lineage: Eukaryota > Viridiplantae > Streptophyta > Magnoliopsida > Asterales > Asteraceae > Tanacetum > Tanacetum coccineum. The sequence goes on from BQNB010056944.1 coordinate 13,685, forward strand.
GTAAAATTGCGTTTAATAAGTAAAAACGTTTATAATTATCGTTGTAGTAAATATAGCATAACTTTTGCGTTTTAAGCCCGATTTTGACGTTTCTTATGCCCACGCTTTCGTATTAGGACGAGTTATCATAATTTGACTTTTTTCCTATTTTTGGACAACACTCTGGTGAACAATCTTTTTACTGGTATATTCAGTAGAAATTTATTTTTATTGTTAAGTTTCGTAAAAACCCGTAAACGTCATATTTTATTCGTTATAGCTCCATTTTTAGTGATTCTTTCGAGCATGTTCTCATTAATGAAAATCCTATCAATTTATAAGGTTTACAAAAATATAACTTTTTGTCATGAACAGTAACTTTTATAAAAATAGTTTTATAAAAGTATTAATTGTCGTAAACTCGCAAAATTCATAACTCGTTCGTTATTAATTGAAAAATTACGATTCTTATCATTTTGGAATCCTAAAAATATGTATTATTTGTTAAAAATATCAAACTTGCTGTTTGAATAATTTTTATAAAAAGTTTTTATAAAAATTCTTTTATATTCGTTTATTTATCGTTCTAACTGTTTTTACCTTAACTTTTCGTTATTTATCCGTTTCACAAGTTTCTTACTTTTCGGAATCGTCATGAGATTGTATATTTATAAAAATATAAATTAAGTAATGTTTTGACATTTTGGGACAGAATGTTTGGGTGACTGTATTAAGTTATTTTAACCTTGTTTTTATATTTTAACACTTTTTAACTTTACAAAAGGGTAACTAGTCCTTTTACTTCCATTATGACTTATATTTTTGTGTTCTTTTATCTTGAATAAAAGCATCATAAACAATGATCAACATGTTATTTATCATACTTTTACTTGTGAAACATATCAAGTGATCTTTTAAAACCTAATTTGCATTACAACTTTTTAGCTTAATTAGTTGTTAAAATACTATAGGATATCCACCATTTATAAAAACTTACATATTAACCATCCATACAATCATTGTATAAGCTCATAAAAAAATATATTTCCAAGAAAAATCAATGTTACAAGTTAAACATATCTAATGGTGATTTACACTAATAAACATCACTTGTGCATATAATCATATATTGAAAAGTTAAGGGCTTAAGATAACCATTAATGAGATGACTGTAGGATGATGGTCAATTAATGTGCGAACCCTTGTTTTAGAATTTAAACTATGATTATAACCAAGTAAACCCTTGTTTCCAAATGAAAACCCTAATCTTGATTTCTTGCTTCAACACTTGTAAATAATTAATCAAGGCTTCAAAATACTTTGAGGTATCTTAGATATGATATGAGAGTGTGTAAATAAGTGATAGAAAAATTTAGTATGGATAGTTTATAAGGGAGGGGTTGAGCTGTGGCTTATCATAGAGCAAAAGGGAGAGATTTTTATCTTTTCACTAAGTGTTAAGTGTATGTAAGTGTTATCTAACTCATGAATGCTTGTATATATAATATAGGTTAGTAGAAAAGATTGCAATAGTGGTCATGGGACAATATGAGGGTCTTAAGGAAGACTATGGTCAATTTGGGACAAGGTATGGCTAGTTTTAATGGTGATAGGATGTACCAAGACTACTTGGAAGATTTTTCCTATATTTCTTTGTATACATTGTTATAAATTTGGCATATATATGATATATATGATATATTTTTGTAACTTTTATGTATTGGGTATAAATGTGGGTATTTGTTAAAGCGTAGATTTTATTTTGTGTTCAGGGTATGCCTAAAACTTAATATCGCGAAAAACGTATACACTTCTTGCGTAATCAATAATTTAAAATGAACAACGATCATAATTATTCTCAAAATAATTATTTAATACTTAATCGATTTAAACATTTAATCGTTTGATGCCCATTTACATTGAACGCTAATTTTTAGCTTACGCGATTTAGCTTAACATTTATGGTTTAAAGCAACGGTACAATACTAAAGGTACATTGTGGATTTATCGACGTCGTTAAATGACTTGAAAAACACAGGTGTTATTAACTTCCCCGTTAAACGTAACTGTCTCAAGGATCCGATGCAAGACACTTGACGACGGTGTGGTCTTGGTGAAGAGGTGGGGGATATTTCTTCTTGAATTGGTCTTTCACGTTACCCACGTGATCTCAGGACCTCTCTTGGGGAAAAAACAAAAAGGGAAAACCCAACTTCACATCGAACTTTGACTAATGGGATCTGACTCTCGCTTCAACGTTGAAAATTTAGGCCCACCTATTTCTAATGGTTCCTCAAACAAATGAATCAAGATGAAGTCCATCAATGAAAGGCTATGGCTCGTCGGCTTGACACTTTTTCAGAGTTGGAATGGAATTATATTATGAAATCTGCCTCAGCTCTTCAGATGTTCGAGATTAGTAGCAACCTTCCGGACCATTCTAACACCTTGAAGGGTCCAAAACTTACCTGGGGTTTAACTTTCACCCTGGTTGCCAAAATATAGACCCCACTTGCCATGGAGTAAATTTAAGCTATAACTTTATCCCGACTTGGAATTCCATCCAGTTATGCTTCAGATCGGCGTAACATCGTTGTCGTCATGAGCAGCTTTGCATTCCTTTGCTTGATCTGATGATTTTCTCAGTGGTCTCCTTGAATTAGTTTTGACCGAGGATTTGAGATTCTCCAACTTTAGTCACAACAAACAGGTGAAACGACACTTTCGACAATAAGTGCTTCAACGGTGCGGCCTTGATGCTGGCGTGATAGCTATCTGTTATATTGTGAAACTCGACTTATGGCTGTGGTTAAACACAGCCTTTTCAAACGTCGATTGCACAAGCACTGCAGCATTCTCGAGGATTTGAATGGTCACTACTCGCTTTTCCCGTCTGTTTGTGGGATGGTACGCAGTATCATATCCTAAAATTAGTTACCCACAAAGCGTTCTAAAGTGACCTCCAGAAAATTTGATGCGATTATCTCAGGTCACGATCAACAAATGATGTGTGACAGGTATTCCATGTCTCGTGACAACAGCATTCAGGTACATTCTTGCAAGTTTATCAAAGGATCAGTATCCTTAGTGGTGTGAGATCGCAGAACTTATTGAGTCGCGTCAACGATAACCCCAAATGGTGTCGTAGCTTGAGACTGTCTTAGGAGCTTCGTGACAAATTCAAATACGTAAGCTTGTCCCACTTCCATTCGGGTATCTTGGGTTGTACCAACAATCCTGATGGCCTTTGATGTTCGGCCTTGACCTTAGCACGGTCAAAACACTTGCTAACTATCAAATGGCTAAGTCGGATTTCATTTTGGGCCACCAATATGTTCTTCATGTCTTGGTACATTTTGTCGGATACAGGATGAATAGAGTATTTTTTGATTTGTGGGATTCGTGCATGATCAACTAGTCAGCAAATCGCCATAACAAATGGATAACCAGCTCATTGCATTGAGGCACTGGTTCCCATCCGCACACGTGGTTCCAACTTTTGTTCTAATTAGCTTATGGAAATTTTGAGGTTTCTTTTTACTTGTTTTTTTTATTTTTTTTGTTTTGTTTATTCTTTTTTATTTTTTTATTTTTTTTTTTCGTTTTTTTTTTTTTTTTTTCTTGTTTTTTTTTTTTTTTAATTTTTTTTTTTTTTTTTTTTTTTTGAATAACATTCCCCCAAAGTCTTTACTCTTAATGTTCTCTTGTTTTGGCGCCTTCAGTATGACATTTGTAGATCTGTTTGGGAAGATCCAAGCGAATAGTCATGCTAAGCTTGAACTCTTACGGGTGGTTCTCGGTCTTTCCTGCTAAAGCATCAACTACGACATTTGCCTTCCCCGGGTGATAAAACGAATATAGTAATCGTAATCACTTAGCAACTCTAACCATCAGGCGTTGACCTAATGTTCAATCTTTTTGATCTAAAATGTGTGCATATCTTGTGATCGGTGATCATCAGTACAATTAGTTCGAATATAAAATAAATGTTCCAAGTTCTTGAGAGTGATCTCCACTGCTACAAGTTCCAAATCATGAGTTGTATAGTTCTTCTCATGAATTTTTAACTGGCATGATGCATAAGAAATCACTTTTTCTCTCTGCATCAATACATCACCCAAACCCTTCTTTGAAGCGTCGCAGTATGCCATGAAATCTTCGCTTCCTTCAGGTAATGCAGGATGGTGGCACTGCATAACTTTTGCTTTAACAGTTGAAAAGCTGCTTCTTGTTTCACCCTGTCAAACTTGGTCCTCTTTTGAGTTAGCTTTGTCATTGTTTGGCGATCACTTTGTAAACCCTTCAATGATATCCTTCAGTAATACCCAGCAAGACATAAAATTAACGAATCTCTGTGGTACTAGGAGTTGTCCCATGCTCGTTCGGTGCCAACGTTTTTCACTCGTTCGATCGTACAAGTTTTCCTCTCGTTCGGTTGAAACGTTTTACCACTCGTTCGGCTCCAAGATGAACGCTCGCGTTCGATGCGTCCTTGTGTTGTTTCACTTGTTCTTCTCTTCTTTTCACTCGAGTATCACCAACAAGAGCCACGAAAAGAAATTTGTGCCGAATGATAACACAACCCAACTTTCGAATCCAAAATACTCACAACAACAAAAAAAATACCACGAAATCCACCCGAGGCGATTGATACCAATTGTAGGTTCCGATTTAACACTTCACTTCATAACATAACACGAATCAAGAACTAGAAACTAGAGAGAGAGAGAATCGAAAAGAGAGAGAGATGAGAGAGAGTTGAGAGAGAAAAGATTTTAGGAAAAAAAGATATTTTTGATTTATGAAAAATTAGATATTTTGAAAAAGAAAATATCTATATATATATTTAGATATTTTTAGAAAATATCTAAATATATATATACCCCTACACATTTAATGTGACGCGCGGGATATTTAACTAGGACCCGGGCTCGGGTTTTGCTTGGGATTAAACCCAAAACATATACAATATTAGATTATCTATCGAGCCCGATTCCCGATATTATCCTGTTACAACATTAACTAATTAAAGACCGAAGCTCCATCGTAGAGTGACCGAGCTTCCTTGTTCGACTCAATAAATTGAGGCTAACAATCTCCCCCGAAGTGAGGTCTTGAACACGGGAACGAGCTTCCTTTATTGACTCAATAAAATTGAGGCTAACAATCTCCCCCGAAGTGAGTTCTTGAACACGGGAACGAGCTTCCTTTATTGACTCAATAAGACAAAAATGCTGAAAGCTACTACCACCGATATATCTATCACTAAATCCTACATCTCAAAAGTATCCAAAATTCCAGGCATCTCCCCTACTATTGCCCAAATCTTCAAACCTATTAAAAACCGCAACATTCACGAAGGTCGTGTTGTTGATCAAGCCTACTATAAATCCAACAACATCGAGTGTCTCTTTACTAACATTCGCTTTAATTGTCTCTTTCAAATCAACAAACCGATTGTTCCGAGATTTATTCTAGACTTCTATAGTCAAGTCACGGTATAAACCATTGACTATGGCTATCTTGTCATCTCTTTTATGATTCAACACGAATTCATAACTCTTACTCTCGCTCAATTCGGTCAAATCCTTAAAGTTCCTTACAATGGTCAAGCTGTTTTCACAAACGAGTGGGATCTTGCATCTCTTGAGTATTCTCAAGAAACCGATGGACCATATTGCATCGATCTTCCTACTTCCGACGACATTTGTCGACTTCTCGAATTGGAACGTGTCATGGTAGACCATACCATTAAAAGTCAAACCGTCACTTTCACTCCAAATCAAATCCTCACTAAAGAACTAAGCCCCGATATGAAGCAATGGGAAGAACTCATTCGAGAGAATGTGTTCGGACTAGGAGGACATCGGGACTGTCTCCCTGCTTGTCTTGCTCACATGTTATACTATGTTGTTGCCGAAGAACAATACAATCTTGCTTATTTCTTCGTCAAAAGAATCGAATGTGCTAGAGCTACTCCAACCGCAAATCTTCCATATGGCATGTTCTTAACTCGTCTTTATCGATACGTCATGGAAATGTATCCTCATTTTGACAATGGCATCTATGACATTGTTGATCGAGTCATGCGTCCTCTTGCCTTAAAAAAACGCGACATCCTAGAAGTGATCGTGGCAAGGCACGTCATTCCGTCTCCTCTTCATCCTCTCATCATCAAGGCACTTTATCTCATCAACATGATGATGATGATGATGATGTTGAAACTTCTCGAGCAAGTACTCTATCTCCTACCACCTATCTTAACTCTCTTGGTTCACTCAACTACCAAAATTACCAAATACCTTCTTCTTCTGAAAAAACCGATGAAACTCTCTTTGCACGACAAACCACCTTGCTCAAACAAACGCAACAAATGCACGAGGAGATGCGTGGTGGATTCAAGTCATTTGGAAAGGCATTAAAAGGAGTGTTAGCAAGAAGAAGAAGTGAAGACTTAGGAGACAAATTAGCTAGATAGCTAATTGTGGTTTAAGACATTTTTAACTTAATTATGTGCATGTTCTAGACAACTTGTGTGGTGATTGTCCGATTTATTCGGAAAGACTTGGATGTTGCTTATCTTTAGATGCTTGTTTGGTTGGATGATTTAAACTTTTGGTTGCTTTGTTTAATCAACTAATTATGCTACTTTAGTTTCATGACTTGATGTGTTTATTATATGTTATATGATTAAATGTGTTCATAAAACTCAATAGGGCTTGCTGCAAATAAACCACTAAAACAGAATCACTCCCACTAAAATTCTAAGAAAAATCGTTTTCTGAAAAAACAATCTTATAGAGGGCGGCCCCCTTAATTCATAACGGGCGGCCCCCTTATCTTTAAGGGGACCGACCCCTAGTTAAGGGGACCGCCCCTAGTGTTTCATGGGTAAAATAGTATCTTTCCTGCTTTTTGACCCTCTTTTACCTAGCCTCAGCTATGTTTACCCAGATTGCTAGAATAGATTTTGGAAATTTCTAAACCAATTCAAATTCATTCCATTTTCAAACAAATCTCTTCCAATAAATCCCTTCCAAATGATCATCACCAAAACATCATCTTCCTCACCATACACTAACCATTATCAACATCCATGGCATCCACAAAAGCTTTGTTAACACGATTCACCCTAAGAACAACGGATCCGGAGGCTTGGTAAAATGGAAAAGAAAAGTATCCATATTATTAGAGAGAAAAGAGAAGAGATAGAAAAAAGAAGAGGAAGGAGTGTTTGTGTATGTGTGTGGTTTAATAGAGAAAAAGGAACCACACACACACTCACACTTTACAATGTGAACTCCTACCCCTCCATGGAAGTATGGAGGGAGTATTTATAGTCCCGATATCGACTAGCTAAACTAACCCGACCCGACTATAAATGATAAATGTAATTCCGGATTAGTCACCATATTTTAGGGCTAACAATCTTCCCCCAATATGCGGACATACGGAATTACTTACAATGTTCCTATCAGGTACAAATACAACACAAATAAAGTCTTCCAAAGCGCTTCCAAAGCTGAAGATGTCTTCTGAGTTCACCAGGTCTTGAAACTTGTACTCCAGCTTGGATCTTCAGTGTCTTTACTTGTACAGAAACCATTGTAGTATGCATGAGTTGGATTAACTTCCCCCCAATTCATGCAGCATGTCTTGAAAAGCTTTCTTCATAGACTCCTTTTTGGCGAAGTTTCTGAATCAGCTTCCCCCCAAACCAACATCCCTATCTTAAGCAGATTCTGAAACATTGATGTAGCTTGAACAATCTTCTACTTGTCATCAAAGTGCACAGCGGAATTTTGTAGAAGTCAAACCACACCAACGACCACTGCTTCTTGTCATCAGGGCTTGGTGAATATTCGTTCAGGGGTGCATGCGAGAAATCAGCAACTATTCTTCTCACGTTTGCATAATACTTCATAAACCATACTAAACATTTTAGGGCTAACAAACTTCCCCCTGGAAGTTGACATGGTAACATCAAGGTAAACATCAAAGTCAATTAGTTCCCGGATGTACACATTTTCCCCTTGAATGGTTGCGAACTCTCGGATAGCATCATTGTCGTGATTCGTTTTCATGTAATCGGAAGTTCTTGTCATAAGCACAATTCTTGATTTACAAAAGAATCATTTCCCTATGACTTCAGAGACCGTAGAGGAGGAGAAGCAAGAATCAAGAACAATTGGTATAATCAAGGTCTTGGAATGGAATGTCATCGAAGAACTTTGAAGATTTTGGTTAGACTTGTGAAGTATCTTTGTTCTTGGAATAGCACAAAACATACTGTGAGAAGTGCTGATTACATCTCAACCTTTTAACTATCTGGCTAAAGCCTTACCACCTCGTATTCTGTTGATGGCTATTGTTGTGCTACATGTGAAGTAAACCCTGTTATACCCAAACTTGAAACTGAAGTACAATCCCCAAATTTGTTACTTAATCCTTGCACTATTGTGTGGACAGGGCTTCAGCGAAGGTGTATGTGGTGGGAAATGCGGGGGCAAACCCAGACAACGTCGTTGCGGGTACGTTCCTTCTAGACAACCGCTATGCTTATATCTTATTTGATACGGGTGCCGATCAAAGTTTTGTGTCTACTGCATTTTGCTCTAAAATTGACATTACACCATCTACCCTAGATCACTATTATGATATCGAACTAGCTTACGGGAGGATAATTGGGTTAAACACTATCCTTAAGGGTTGCACATTAAACTTCCTAAACCACAAATTCAACGTAAACTTAATGCCCATAGAACTTGGTAGTTTCGATGCTATAATCGGTATGGATTGGTTGGCGAAGTACCAAGCGGTCATTGTGTGTGCCGAGAAGATTGTTCGCATTCCTTGGAAAAATAAAACCTTAATCATACACGGTGATGGAAGTACCCAGGGAAATGTGACACGATTAAACATCATTTCTTGCACTAAAACGCAGAAGTACATGGAAAAAGGGTTTCCTATCTTTCTGGCACATGTTACTACAAAAGAGGTTGAAGACAAGTCGGAGAAGAAGCGACTTGAGGACGTACCAATAGTTCAAGACTTTCCTGAAGTATTTCCTGAAGACTTGCCGGGTCTTCCTCCGACTCGACAAGTGGAGTTTCAAATTGATTTGGTACCTGGTGCTGCACCTGTAGCACGGGCACCTTATCGATTGGCGCCTTCCGAAATGAAAGAGTTATCTGAGCAACTGAAAGAGCTATCCGACAAAGGCTTTATAAGACCCAGTTCCTCACCCTGGGGAGCTCCGGTCTTGTTTGTCAAGAAGAAAGACGGATCATTCCGGATGTGCATTGATTACCGGGAATTGAATAAACTAACGGTGAAGAACCGTTATCCGCTCCCAAGAATTGATGATTTATTTGATCAGCTCCAAGGGTCGAGTGTCTACTCGAAAATCGACCTAAGGTCAGGTTATCACCAATTGAGGGTTCGAGAAGAAGACATTCCGAAGACTGCCTTCAGAACTCGTTATGGCCATTACGAATTTCAAGTTATGCCGTTTGGTTTGACAAACGCACCTGCCGTATTCATGGACCTTATGAATCGGGTATGCAAACCATATCTGGATAAATTCGTGATTGTCTTTATTGACGATATTCTGATATATTCGAAGAACAAGAAAGAACATAAAGAACACCTTAAGCAAATCTTAGAATTGCTTAAGAAGGAGGAGTTGTATGCCAAGTTTTCCAAATGTGAATTTTGGATTCCCAAAGTACAGTTCCTCGGTCACGTGATCGATAGTGAAGGAATTCATGTGGATTCCAGCCAGATTGTATCCATTAAAGATTGGACATCTCATAAGTCACCAACGGAGATTCGTCAATTTTTAGGTCTTGCTGGGTATTATCGAAGATTCATTGAAGGGTTTTCAAAGATCGCCAAACCAATGACTAAAACTTACTCCAAAAGAAGGGTCAAGATTGAGTGGGGCGATATAAAACCAAGAAGCAGCTTTTCAATGTTGAAAACAAAGTTGTGAAGTGCACCATCTTGCTTTACATGAAGGAAGCATAAGATTTCATCGCATACTGCGATGCTTCAAAGAAGGGTTTTTGGGCGACGGTGTTGATGCAAAGAGGGGAAAAGGTGATTTTCTTATGCATCAACGCCAGTTTAAAAATTCATGAGAAAACTATACAACTCAATGATTTTGGAACTTGGAGCATGGTGTTCGCTCTCAATGATATGGTAGACATTTTTATATGGAACTAAGTGTACGGTGTTCACCGATCACAAGAAGTTTGCAACACATTTTAGATCAAAAAGAGTTGAACATGAGGCAACGCCGATGGTTAGAGTTGCTAAGTGATTACGATTGCGTATTCTTATCCCCGGGGGGAAAGCCAAATGTCGTTGCTGAGTGCTGTTGAGCAGGAAAAGAGCGAGAACCACGTGTTAAGAGTTCGAGCCTTAGGTTATGTATTAGCTTGGATTTCCAAACAGATCTGAATGTTCAGATGAAGCGCGAAAAACCAGAGAACATTAAGAGTGAAGACGTTGGGGGAATGTTGATTAAAAATGCTAAATTTCCAGAAGCGATTAGAGAACAAAAGTTGGAACCACGTGCAGATGAAACCCTGTGCCTCAATGGCAGGAGCTGGTTACCTTGTTATGGTGATTTGCGGACCGTGATCATGCACGAATCCCACAAATTGAAATACTCTATTCATCCGGGTTCCGACAAAATGTACCAAGACATAAAGAAACTATATTGGTGGCCCAACATGAAAGCCGACATAGCCACTTATGTTAGCAAGTGTTTGACCTGTACTAAGGTCAAGGCCGAACATTCAAAGGCCATCAGGATTGTTGGTACAACTAAGGATCCCTGAATGGAAGGGGGACAACCATCACCTGGATTTTGTCACAAAGCTTCCTAGGAATCCCAAGGTATGACACAATTTGGATTCGTGATCGTTGAAGGCTACACTAAGTCTGCGATCTTCACACCGATGAGAGAGACCGATCCTTTGGATAAACTAGCAAGATTGTACCTAAAGGAGGTGGTAACGAGACATGGAATACATGTTCAAATCATTTGTGGATCGTGACCAGATTTCGCATCTAATTTTCTGTCGAGGTAACTCAGAAACGTTTGGGTCAAATTTGGATATGAGTACTGCGTACCATCCACAAACCGACGGGCAAAGCGAGAGGACCATTCAAACTCTCGAAGATATGTTGCGTGCTTGTGCAATCGACTTTGGAAAGGGTTGGGTTAACCATTTGCCATTAGTCGAGTTTTCATACAACAATAGCTATCACGCTAGCATCAAGGCCGCACCATTTGAAGCACTTTATGGTCGGAAGTGTCGTTCACCTGTTTGTTGGACTGAAGTTGGAGAAGCTCAAATACTCGGTCCAGAACTGATCCAAGAGACCACTGAGAAAATCATCCAGATCAAACAAAGGATGCAAGCCGCTCGTGATCGACAGAAGAGTTATGCTGATTTGAAGCGTAAACCAATGGAATTCCAAGTCGGGGACAAAGTCATGCTTAAGGTCTCGCCTTGGAAAGGGGTTGTACGTTTTGGCAAACGGGGGAAGTTGAACCCTAGGTATGTTGGACCTTTTAAGGTGATAGAAAGGGTTGGAGAAGTTGCTTACAAGCTTGAGCTTCCTGAAGAGCTGAGTAGAGTTCATAATACATTCCATGTGTCCAACCTGAAAAAGTGTCATGCCGACGAACCATTAGCCGTTCCGTTGGATGGACTTAATTTGGACGACAAACTCCATTTTGTTGAGGAACCGGTAGAAATAGTGGGCCGTGAAGTTAAACGGTTGAAGCGGAAAGCCGGATCCTTTAGTCAAGGTTCGATGGAACTACCAAGAGAGGTCTGAGTTCACGTGGGAACGTTGAAGACAATTCAAGAAGAAATTCCACACTCTTCACCAAGACACATGGTCGTCAAGTGTTGCATCGTGGTGCCTTGAGGGAACAAGGCCTCGTTTTACGAGGGAAGTCTTAACACCTGTGTTTTCAAATTGTCATTGACGACGTCGAATAAATGCACAATGTACCTTAGTATTGTCACGCATTTGCTTTAAATCATAGCGATAGGTTAAAATGCGTATAGATAAAAAGAGCGTTCAATGTAACGGGGCTTCAAATAATTAAATGTTTACATCAAGCAAGGGTTTATATATTATTTTGTTGGAAAATTTTAACTTTATTCATTTTATTTGTTTATGGATACGTAAAGTGTATACGTTTCGCGATAAATTTCGTTTAGGCACTCCCGGAACCACCAAAACTTTTCTACGCTTCAACAAATACCCACTTTTATACCCAATACATAAAAGTTGCAAAATATATCATCTATATCTTATGTTTTGCCGAAATTCTTGCCAATTGTACAAGTAATATATCAAAACTCTTCACTTGGTCAAAGTACTACACCTTACTTCATTAATGCAACACCATACTTCATTTAAAACCACCATACCTTGTCTTTTGACTCATAAGGCCATCCCTACACCATACCATGTCCCCTTGACTAGTTTAACACCTTATATACATGTATACATAAGAGATATAACACTTTCACACAATAACACTTAGTAAATTTTCACAATCTTTCTCTCCCATTCTCTATATTGCTACGGCAAGGATCAAGCACTCTACCAAATCCATAGCAATTTTTATACAACCCATACACTCCTATACACATCTATCCTAAGACATTCTAAGGTGTTTCCATCCATTGAATCACCATTTACAAGTATTAATCAAGAAAAGCAAGATTAGGGTTTTCTTGAGAAAACTAGGGTTTCTTAAGTGCAAGCTTTGGTTTTAAGGCTAAACACGGGTTTAGCATTTGTTTCTCATCATCATCATACATCATAAGGTCTATTTTAAACCTTTATGCTTTCATGTTATGAGTTTTTATATATATGATGTGCTATATAGTGAAATCACCATTAGGAATACTTTTGAACATGAAAAATATAATTTTTCTTGTGAATATGATTTTGTACACTTTCTCACATATTATGATGATGGTAATATCATGAAATAAAGGATATATAAGTCTTGTACAATCTTGGTTTAAGTATAAAAAGTTCATATGTAAACTTGTAATTAAAAGTTAATTAAGAAAGTTTATGATTTCATGTAAAGTTAATAACTTGTGATCTTGATGATCTTGGACAAATATGAACTTATGGACATTATTATATGTATAACATATGATATATATAATTATAAAAGACTTGTGGTAAATTGTGAGGTTGAAAAGTATATATAAAACATATTATATAAAAGGGTTTTTGCTGGACTATAACCGTTTTCAAACATTACATTCATACAAAAGGGTTTTTACGGGACACACTAGTTGTTTGCATTAGTTAGTTTTGCTAGATGCTTACATGATGCATATACGTGTTCATATTATAGTACGTACGTTACTATGAGGGTATATTATATATATACAAAGATGAGTTTGCATTCTTTCGCACAACTCTACAATTATTTATATAAGGATTATTTATATAAATAGGAGAATATTTCTTTAGGCAAGGTAGTACGATAAGCTCGTAGGTCCTAAGCGCTACCTAAACATTAAGCTATCGAATATGATACCTTACCATCATTCATTTATGCCATAAGTGCATACTCGTATTTACCATACCAGCCTTATATAATATATTTATATAAGTTAAGTTTTGCTCGTTGCAAGCTGTTATGTTTTCATTATCGACAGTTACCTACACATCTGTTCATATTAGTTCCGAGCCATAGAGATTCCAGTGAGCTTCTGATGAGGAGCTAGAGGGACCAATGAAGGATCAACCTCTATCTGCTGATGCCTTACCTACAGCCCTATCACCAAGCTACATTGCTAACTTCAATCCTAAGGAGGATGAAGAGGACCCTAAGGAGGATCCTGCGGACTATCCTGCCAATAAAGGAGACAATTCTGATGATGAGTCATCTGATGATGACAACAATGATGATGATGTTGAGAATGATGAGGAGGAGGAGGAGGAGCACCTAGCTCCGGCCGACCCTTCTACTGTACCTACAGATGATCCTGTCCCCTCAAGCTGAGAATACAGAGGCATTTGAGACTGATGAGTCTGCTTCTATACCACCCACCTCTCCACACCATACTCCACGATCACCATCTGCTAAGGCAGGCATTACCAAGTTTGCTGCTACACTACCTTCATCATCACCACCACCACCAAGGCATGCATTACTGAGTTTGCTGCTGCACTACCTTCATCATCACCACCACCAGAGAATGTTGAGTCACTTAAGATAATAAGTGTCTATCAACTTGATTCTGGAGAGGCATTGGCCATAGACAATTATATTTTGTCAGTGTAGCTCATTTTGTATTCCACTAAACTTGAGTAATACTCGGTTGGTAGTGTTAATAAAAAGGCTTGAACTTTTTTACTTATGTAAAATGATGTATTAAGAATTAAAATTAGTTGGTGGTTATGATCATGCTACTGTACGATGGAATTTATTTTATGTCCATGGTTGTGTTATCTTATATCTACGAACATCGTGGTTCTCACTTACCTACTTGTTGGGATCACGGGATACGTGTCCATGAATTTTCCCTTGATTGAACTACTATACATTTTTCCTGTGACTTTCAGGAAACAATGACAATTTGATCATGGTATGAGTGTTGAGGAAAATTGAGGGGTTATAAGACGAGCGAGTGCTATGCTATCGGAGGCTATTGCCATTTATGCAGACGAAAACCAACATGGCCGAAAGTCAATAAGCCAGACCGAACAACAAGAATGACAAGGTAGCAGAGAATGCTAACAACAAGTGAAAGTGGGGAAGGTAACCACAATGGAGCAATGTACGTAAAGTTCGGAATTGCAAAAAGGTTGACCAATGACCCGAGATTGAGGAATCTGCTGCTGCTAGGAATAACGTACTCAAGCCTGTTATGAGTGTGGAAGTCTAAGACACTTCAAGACGTGAGTGTCCAATAGTGAAGGTTCCAGAGAAACGTGTGAGATAAACAAGATCAGCACTCTTGCTGACCGCAGACTGAGAAAAAGCGGGTAGTCTGAAAACACTTCCCGAAATAGTCAGAATCAAACAACAACAACAAATCAAGAGGCAAAACCAACGGAGGGCATACACTGCTGGTTTCGATTTGATTAAGAAACCATATGGGGGTTCTAGACCCCTATGCTCAAAATGCAATCTCCTCCATGACGGTCCGTATTATTGTGCTCAAGTGCTATAATGCAACAAAATATGGTCACATTCGCGGTGACTATAGGGGTCGGTAATGCCAATGCTGTTAATCAACCAGAGGTCCTGTGGCAAGTCAATAAGGTATATGCTATGCAATGTGGGAATCAAGTGCAACTTACAAGAGGGGATTGCCCAGAGAGAAAGTACCAAAGCCATAAAAACCAAATTGGAGGTACTGGAGACATGGGTGGTGCATACCTTAAGAGGAGCGGAAACCAATCAAGACCCTAACATCAAGACGATGAGATCGAAGCTTTAGAAGAAAAGTTGACTCGCTTGCCTAGCAAACCCTAAATTGGAATATCTTAAACTTTATTTCCTTAGGAAATTACTCGTGTTTGTATTTCCCTAAGATTTAGTTGTACGAATGATTTCAAAATTATCTATCAAATTATTCGAATATGAGAATTTCGTCAATATTAATTAGGTTCCTTATTTACTATTACAAACTACTCTCCGATATCATGAACTTGTATCGCATATTTTGACAAAAATAAGCAATGCATCGTTAGTCCTCAATTATACATGGCCTGATCACTAGTAATAATTCAGGAGGGTACCATGTCGGTGCTAGAGAGTAGTCATCTAAAACCTCTTGATAAGGAAACAATTTTCTACTTATATCATGGTTTTGTGTGTGCATATTCATAGTAACGCGTTTACTTTTGTAAATTGAATTAGTAACCTATCAATAAGCAAACTTTCACTCCATCTCATACTATAAGTTGGCATCTTCTTATTACCAAAAATCCTTTTTTTTTTTTAATAAAATAAGCCGAGAAGCCAAGACACATTACTAGTCGCCCTAAGACAATTTCGCTATCGAATTTGCTCGCCATTAGAGAATCTCTTAAACCACCCATTCAACATAAACTTAATGCCTAGTTTCGATGCTATAATCTGTATGGATTGGTTGGCGAAGTACAAAGCGGTCATTGTATGTGCCGAGAAGATTGTTCGCATCCCCTGTGGAAATGAAACCTTAATCATACACGGTAATGGAAGTAACCAGGGAAATGTGATACGATTAAACATCATTTCGTGCACTAAAATGCAGAAGTACATGCAAAAAGGATTTCCTATCTTTATTTTGGCACATGTCACTGCAAAGGAGGTTGAAGACAAGTCGGAGAAGAAGCGACTTGAAGACGTGCCAATAGTTCGAGATTTTCCTGATGTATCCCCTGAGGACTTGCCGGGTCTTCCTCCGACTCGACAAGTGGAGTTTCAAATTGATTTGGTACCTGGTGCTGCACCTGTAGCACGGGCACCTTATCGATTGGCGCCTTCCGAAATGAAGGAGTTATCTGAGCAACTGAAGGAGCTATCCGACAAAGGCTTTATAAGACCTAGTTCCTCGCCCTGGGGAGCTCCGGTCTTGTTTGTCAAGAAGAAAGACGGATCATTCCGGATGTGCATTGACTACCGGGAACTGAATAAATTAACGGTGAAGAACCGTTATCCGCTCCCAAGAATTGATGACCTATTTGATCAGCTCCAAGGGTCGAGTGTTTACTCGAAAATCGACCTAAGGTCAGGTTATCACCAATTAAGGGTTCGAGAAGAAGACATTCCGAAAACTGCCTTCAGAACTCGTTATGGCCATTACGAATTTCAAGTTATGCCGTTTGGTTTGACAAACGCACCTGCCGTATTCATGGACCTCATGAACCGAGTGTGCAAACCATATCTGGACAAATTCGTAATTGTCTTTATTGATGATATTTTGATCTATTCCAAGAACAAGCAAGAGCACGAAGAGCATCTGAAGATAATATTGGAGTTGTTGAAGAAGGAAGAGTTGTATGCCAAGTTTTCCAAATGTGAATTTTGGATTTCCAAAGTACAGTTCCTCGGTCATGTGATCGATAGTGAAGGAATTCATGTGGATCCAGCCAAGATTGAAGCCATTAAGGATTGGACATCTCCTAAGTCACCAACGGAGATTCGTCAATTTTTAGGTCTTGCTGGGTACTATCGAAGATTCATTGAAGGGTTTTCAAAGATCGCCAAACCTATGACCAAGCTCACCCAGAAGAAGGTTAAGTTTGAATGGGGCGATAAACAAGAAGCAGCTTTTCAACTGTTAAAGCAAAAGTTATGCAGTGCACCAATCCTTGCATTACCTGAAGGAAGCGAAGACTTCATCGCATACTGTGATGATTCAAAGAAACGTTTGGGCGCTGTGTTGATGCAAAGGGAGAAGATGATTTATTACGCATCACGCCAGTTAAAAATTCATGAGAAAAACTACACGACTCATGATTTAGAACTCGGTGCAGTGGTGTTCGCTCTGATGTTCCTTTACCAGTAGCCGTTTGCTCTGGGATAGATAACTCTTCATCTAAGAATATGGTGAGTTAATTACCATACAGTTTTTGGTAAACTGTCAACCATCAACGGATTTGATTAGTCTTTACCAAATACCGTTTGTGTTTGGACTAGCCAATGCTTCATTGTCATAACATGGTGCATTGATAAACCATATAGTTTTTAGCAAACTATCAGCTATCAACAGATTTGAGTAGTCTTTACCAAGAACTGTTTGATCTCGGACTAGCCAACTCTTCACCAAGAAGCAAGGTGAGTTGATTACCCTACAATTTTTGGTAAATTATAAACCATAAATGGATTTGAGAAGTCTTTACCTCAAGCCATTTGCTTGTGGACTAGCCAACTCTTATGCTTGTTAAGCATGGGAATTGATAGACAACCATTTGTGTGTGGTGGTTACCAACACACAATCCCCTTCTCCTTCCATCAGTCTTATTCTTTAATTCTAAATCAGCAAGTATCTTTCTTGTAAATCTAATCAATTCTAAAGCCATGTACTTTCTCTCAGACTCCAACTTTAAGCTTAGCATTTGCACCACTATTTCCTTCTTTAAAGGATACTTCTTCTCTATTAGCATGTGAACGACTAATCCTTCATCAGTCATCAAAGTGTGTACCCCTAAAGAGCTGTGCAGCTTCCAACTGACTATATTCCATTCATGCTGTGAGTTCCAAAACTCTCCTTGTTTATCTGATTAACATAACTCTCCAATCTCCCCAAAGAACATTATCAAACTTCAGGAATCTTATCATGAATATGTCCACCACAAGTTAAAATACAGCACTAAGCCTTTTTTCTCTGTCAAACACTGAAAGCACTCTCATCAATGTGCTGAAGCTTCTCTTTTGACCATTACTTCTTGTTACCACATTCATATTAATCTCTTCTGATCTTTTAGATTCATCAAATTGTGGTTTAGTGCCAAAATTCTCAGTCTTCCAATCAATGTTAGGACAACTACTGTCAATACTTCATAGTTTAATTTCCTTGGACCTCATCTGGAGCCTATTTCAATGCACAATCTCAGCTCATCATTCTCTTTCTCAATGTCAAGGGTCATCTTGAGAAGGTATCTTGTTTTACATCTTCTTTTTTCTGACTTCATCTTTTTCCTTGTACCCTACTTTCCTTCTTGTTCCTCTTCCTCCCTTTACCTCTTAGCTTGACTTCTTCTTTAGATTCCTGCTTGATCTCTTCTCCTTTTGAGGAATCTTTCTTTTTCATTTTCTTGATTAGGCTTTCATCTTCAACAGACCCAATAGCAATGAAATCTTTAGTTGACCTTTTTATCTTTTCATACATTGCTTGTATGTCTTCAACTATTTTAACTCTTCAACTCAGAATTTTGATGATCCCCACAAACTTCATAATAGGTCATCATCATGATTTCTTAATTGATTATGGTTGAGAGGTCTGTTCTAAAATGGCCTCTGAACTTTGTTTGAGCATGAAATTTTCTCTGAGCATCAAATGTATCAAACGAAGAACTTTGCCTCTTTCTTCTAATTGTGAACTGCTCTCTTTCTGCTCTGAAGCTTCTCAGCAAGGATTCTGTCTGCCTCAATTCTTGCCTTGATATCATCAAAGTTTTTAATGAGACTCATTTTTGCATCTTCTTCACCATTCATTTCTCTCCTCTCACTTCCACACCTTCTTGAACTTCCTTGCCATACTTCAATATATATATCTTACTTTGATAAACAGACTTAACTGTGAACAAAGCAGTACTTTGTTTAAAGTACTGCTAGTTTAAAACAAACAGTACTTTGTTGAAAGTACTGCTAGTTAAAAAGTTGTTTTTGAAATAATTTGAAGTTTTGAGTATGCAACAAGGTTTAAGGGATTGAGTGTTGGTTAACTACCACACATCAAATGGTAATCAATTCACCATGTCTTACAAACATAAGAATTGGCTAGTCCAAATCAAACAGTTTTGGTAAAGACCTCTCAAATCTGTTGATGGTTGACAATTTACCAAAAATTGTATGGTGATCAATACACCATGGTATTACACTGAATTATTGGCTACTCCAAAGCAAACGGCTTTTTGGTAAAGAGAACTCAAATCCGTTGATAGCTTTAATAGTTTGCTCAAAACTATATGGTACTCAACTCACCAATGTTTTATTACTGAGAGTTGGCTAGTCCTGAGCAAACGGCTACAGGTAAAGACTTATCAAATCCGTTTATGGTTGTAATGACTTACCAAAAGTCATATAGTACTCAACACACTATGATTCATGTTCTGAGTGTTGAAGTGATTTTCAGTTCATCATGGATTATTACCTTTTCTAGGTACCAAAGAACTGACTAGCCCAAGAGTGAATGGCTACTTGGTAAAGGCTCATAAAATCCATTCATGTTGCTGAAAAGACATGTTGCTGAGAAGGACAATCTGTTTGATGCAAAGACAAAGAATGTTCAAAGAAGTGTTTATCAAGAGATTGCATTCAAACAGATTGTAAACAAGATGCTGTTAAAGGATGAAGCTTAAAAGATTAAAAAGGTAGTACTGCTAAACAAAGAAGACCAACTATCAAGAAACTTGAAGTCAAGCAAGTAGATTTCAAGTTAGGGGAGGATTGTTGGGAAATGCAAGTCAAAAGGTCAAAGTACTGCTAAGCAAAAGGTCAAAGTACTGCTAAGCAAAAGGTCAAAGTACTGCTAAGTTGAAGATCGAAGTACTGCCTACTTAGTAAGGAAAAGTCAACGTACTGCCATGCCGTGGATAAAGGAATCTTAAAGGATTATCATTTAAACAGTTATGTTAGTAATTATCTTGTAACAGTTAATTTAGTGATTAGTATTGATTAGAGTTTATGATATACAAGGACTGTACACCTACTAGAGTTATCCTTATGGTTATAAAAGGATCACTAGGAAGGTATTAGAATATAACGAAAAACACGAATCATTAGTATTGTATTAGGGATCTGCAATTTAGGCAGATTCAAAAGGTTTATAAAAGAAATCGTTTGAGAAACTATTGTGTGTTCTTCTTAAGTACTGCCAACTAGATTCCGCATAGTTGACAGTATATCAGTGTTTCATTAAGGAATATCGATCCTACATCTTTTCCTTGTCCCGTCCTATAAGTCGAACATCCTGAACCTCTTCATCCTCTAAATCATTTGCTTTGTCGTTCAGATCCAAACTAATATGTGTTGTGTCTGAAGTGCTGTGTGAGGTGGTTTTCGATGTCCTTTATTTTTTTGCAATTAATTTAAATGCAATGGCATTTCTACCCCGTTTCCATTTTGCTATGGTCCTTCAGAATCTTTCGACGCTCACCCAATTTGAAGTCCGTACCGTAAGTACCACGATACTCTTTATGTGCTAAATTGTAATAGTACGATTCATTTGCGCCACTCTTGTACCTCAATTTCATGGAATTGTAGATCGCACAAAAATGAGAAACTTTATGATGGAGCATGTTTAGTATGATTGTTTCTTCTCATTCATTTTATTCAAAAATTATTGATGTATTTCCTTCAATGCTATTCTCAGACACATCTACCCAAGTTATACAGAAAGCTACATCTTCCTCAAGGCTCCATGGATCCGCTACATCTTTGTCATTCTTCACAAACTGTTGAGGCCTTTTTGTAGACTTCCTTTTGGAGGGCGTCATCACCGCCTCGACGGAAGAGTCGTCTCGAACGGGTTGGGATAGACCTTCCGAATATTGAGAAGGAAAAGTTTGATATGATTGAGAAGCGACAACTCATAACGGCTCGAGATCGTCATCAAGATGGAAAAACTGATTAGAGAATATTGAGACGATAGGTTATACGGTGGTGATGCCATGCGTGGATGATATATGGCATTTTGTGCTTGTTGGTTATACAATGGAGCCGAAAACGGATTAGATTGGTACATAGGTTATGAATGTATTGAGTGGTATGTGGAACCGACAGGTTGGAAAGAAATCGTTAGTGATTGACCATGTAAAGTAAAATTGGGATCGGTTGTTATTGGAATGTTTTGTTGTCGTTGAGATTTTAGTGTTTTGGTTTTAGGAGTATATTGAGAAGATAATTTTAAACCCGTATTTTTCATACACTATAATGCTACCCACAGTAAGGACACTAGACGACCTACATTTTTCCTGTCACATAAGCTTTCTCTCTCCGACGACCTACAGACGACCTTTTAGCCACGGTAAGGTGACTAACATTTTAAAAAAAGGGAATTTACATCTATGTCCTTACAAATGTTCAATATTACATCAATATCCTTCTCAATTTTGTAATTACGTCATTATCCTTCATAAACTTTTATAATTACATCAATATCCTTCTCAAACTTTTTAATTACATCAAAATCCTTCCCACACTTTTGAAATTACATCAATATCCTTCTCAAACTTTTAAAATCTCATATACATAAAAAAATCAACATGTTCTCTTATCAACCGAGACCAAATATGCATATGAACAAATAAATATATATGAGCAATATTTCTTTCATATTTATATGCAAACTTTTGTAATTACATCAACACGTTTTTTTGTTGTTCGAGGCCAAAAAGTATATATGAATAATATGATCATGATCAATATAAGAGATAAATAATAGTTTCATAATCTAAAATCAATATAATTATGATTTAATTGATTTTTAGACATATATATCCTTCTTAAAAGTATGAGAAGGATATTAATGTAATTACAGAATTTTGGTAAGGACGTTGATGTAATTACAAAATTAAGAAGGATATTTATGTAATATCAACTTTTGAGAAGGATATACATGTAATTCTGCCAAAAAAAATAATAACAAAATTAAAATTCATTAATAATAAAAACAATACATAATTATTCAAATAAAATTAAAACATTACAATATAACTACAAATAAAAATGACTAATTAGTGTTGATTTGATCGATGCCAAATGTGTTCCACTAGATCGGCTTTTAGGCTTAGATGAGTAGTTTTATCGTGTAGCTCTCAGATAACGTGTACCGTTTTTCATACGTTTTTACGGGATCATCATCACTATGTTGATCTTCTTGATAAAATTTGTAAGAGGTCGCCTGCTTTTGGTCTTTTATAATCATATTATGTAATTTGACACATGTGTAAATTATATATGTTATTTTACTTAGCGTCGTCCCTCGAGCCGGTTGTTTAATTATCTTCCACTCCATCTTTAAAACACCAAAAGCTCGTTCTACATCTTTCTGCGCTGCTTCGTGCATGGTCTTATACATTATTCGTTTGTGATCATTCCCCGGATTTGAAATAGACTTTATAAGAACGGACCATTCTGGATATATCCTGTCAGTAAGATAATATCCCCTTTTATAAGCTACATCGTTAGCCACAAATAGAGCATCCGGTGCTTTCCCTGCTTTGAGATCATTGCAAATAGGGGATTGCCGTAAAACGTTCACGTCGTTGTTCATCCCATAGACACCAAAGAACGCATTCCAAATCCATATGTCATGGGATGCAATCGCTTCCTATAAAATGAAAGGATCTGATCCATGATCACCCCTACAAAATTGAGATTTAAATACATGAGGGCAATTCTCCTACGGCCAATCCGTATAATCAATGCTTCCTATCATTCGAGGAAACCCATGTTTTTATTTGTGATAAGCATAGAGTTTTTCCATATCAGTATATGTCGGCTGCCGTAGATACTCACATCCATATAACTTCATTACAGTATTACAGAATTATACGAGATTGCCACGGGCAGTTGTCGTACCCATTTGCAGATATTCATCAAGAGCATCAGGAACGGTGTCGTACGCCATTTGAGGAATTACGGAAGTACACTTCACCAATGCGAAAATGCCAATACTTCCCGAACAATCAGGACGTACTTGAAAATAAGGGCAATGATCACTTATTTCTTGAACAATGCGTGTGAATAGCCTTCGGCTCAATCGAAACCGCGTATGAAATGTTGTTTCATCATATCGTAGATGTTCAAAAAAGTATGCCACCACTAAACGATCATGAGCACCATAACAATCTCTGTCTACTTGGTTTCGTGTCCTTTTTGGTTTAGAGGCTTCAATTGTCGCACTACATGCCTCTATAAAAAATGCAAGCTCATAATTAACTTCATCTTCATCGTCCGAGGAGGAATAAAAAATAGATCGTAAGACATTTTGTAGATGATATGTGTAAATGTATATAGAGAGAATGTGTTTGAAAGAGTGTATAAAAATGGAAAAGTAATATGGATTTATTGGATAAAAGGTTTATAATTTTAAAAATAAAATAGTTTTTTATTTAAATAGCCAAACGGCTACTTTTTCATGTGTTTATGTGAGTCGTGACCACGACCAACACATGCAAATCATAGCTTGGCGACCGACTACGACCATTTATCCATAATAAGGTCGATCGACTCCCAACCTAGCCGACCAAGTCAGTTGTTGGCCTTATTGGAGACTGCCTAAAAACCCACTTATCTTCTATTTTTTATCCATTTTCCTCTTTATTTTTTCTCTCTTTTTTATCTCTCTTCTTTTCGTTTTATATTCGGATTAGAGTTAACGATTTTTACTAGCATAACCCTGTGCAATAGGTGTTGTCCC
>BQNB010056945.1:0-15405 GCA_026074375.1 Tanacetum coccineum
TGACCAAGTGATCAGACGCTCTTTGATCTATAAAGAGAAAACCAAGAGGATACACGATGCTAAGATCAAAAACCGCGTTTTCAACGTTGGTGATCGTGTTCTCCTCTTCAACTCTAGACTGAAGATTTTCTCGGGCAAATTGAAATCCCGTTGGTCCGGACCATTCACCATTGTCCAAGTTTTTCCTTATGGCACCGTCGAGTTATCTCAAAACTCCGGGCCCAACTTTAAAGTGAATGGTCATCGTATAAAACACTATTTTGGAGGGGACATACCAACCGAAGTTGTCCCGGATCTCCAAACCTTCCCTAAGGACAATTGAATTCAGGGAAATGGGTCAAGCATAGCGACCTTAAACAAGCGCTTCGTGGGAGGCACCCCATGCTTATCAGTAGTAGTAATAAATAAGTGTTTTTGTGTGAGGAGGCTTACATTTTCCATTACCCGTGTTTTGTCCATGTTTTGTGTGCTTTGTATTGTATGTCCAGGATTTCCCGGATTGTGAAGACTCTCGTGCTTGCAGTATCCACATGAGTTTCACATCCTCAGCTTCAGTTTGGGAATCCAGTATCCAAATCTAATCGACTAACGTTTTATCTTTTGGCACACTTCATAAACGGCCTTAGATTTGCGTAGGAACCCCTTGAAACATCGAGGACGATGTTTAGTTCTAGTATGGGGGGGGGGGATCTTCGATTTGATTTTTGCCTGCAGTCGTTGTTATCACGCAATCCCGTTTTTACCACCAAATTTTTGCAAAAATACCAAAAAATTTGAAAAATTTTAAAAAAAAATTTCAAAAATAAAATAAGTGTTTTGTCACAGTTTTGACTTTCCTAATGGGTAGAATGATGGGGGGGGGGGGGAAGGGGGTAAAAATTTTTTTTAATTTTTGACTTTTTCGGGGTGTTGAGCCCTAGCTTGTTCCTCATCCTTACCGCTTGTAGGCTAAGCTTTCACGAATTCGATTGCTTCGAATTTTAATAAGGTGAAGAACAAGAAGTGATAGAGTTAAATATAAGTTTATGTGCTGAGCAAGATTCTTCTAAAACTTATATGAGTAACTTGTGGCTTTTTCTCCCATTAGCTTCTAATCCACCTAATCATACGTGCTCAATTCAATTCAACTAAGTCAATCGATGTTTTTAGAAAAAGCTTCAAATTTGTAACTTGATTCTTTAAAAGCGAGATTTTTCTGTTCTTAATAATTCGAAAGTTAAAATGCCAAAGAAGCATGAATGAAGTATGAATGCAAAAATGCATGAATATTGAAATTATGCCAATGAAGCATACATTTGATTATATGGAACAAGTAAAAGATGTGTCGTGATATCCCACTCCGCTAACCACGAGGTGGGGGTTCAAACTAAGACATCTTTACTTTTAGGGATTTGGTGTGTTGTGATATCTCACCAGGAAGCGAGGTCTAGGTGAGGGTTCAAACTAAGACACTTATCCTTAGCCATATTAGGAAGAAGGTGTTGTTGTGATTTCCCACTACGCTAGCAACGGGGTGGGTTTTCAAACTAAGAACATCGGTCGTTGGTTGTGATATCCTACTAGGGAGCGAGGCCTAGGTAGGTGTTCAAACTAAGCAACGCATTCCTAGCTTTAAGAACTTATGATTATAATGATGAAGATGTTGCAAAAAGTTCTACAGTTAAAATCTCGTTCTTTAAAATCAAGTTACAAGGTCCTAATAAGTTGTTGCTTTGAGTCATGATTCATCTTGAATTACGACTATGGAAATAAGTTGATCTATGGTTGAGTTGAAATGAGTACACACATTTAAATCATATATTCATGTTGGGAGTTAAAAGTTCACAAGTCATAAGTATGAGTGCTTAGCATTTAGACTTATATTGACAAATGATCTTGTTTAATTGCTTGGTTTGGAACTAGTGAAAAATCGGGGACGATGAATTTATCCGTCAGGACATCCGTAGATTATTCTATGGGCGTTTCTCATTCTATGATCCCAATGTTGATATAATAAAGGAAGTCAAACAGGAAGTCGAGAAAAGAAAAATCCAAAAATATTAGGGATAGTTAGTGTACGAATAAAAAATGGTGAAAACGGGACTTGTCGAAGCTTTTGATTCTTTAGTTTCCCTTGACGAACACTTAGCTACTTTTCAAAGTTATTAGTCAAGAGGGATTGAGATTCTTAGTTTTCGTAAATGTTTACTTCATAACATTGCGTGAGGACACGGCAATACCTTAGTATGGGGGATTTTGGTATGTGTTTAATTACACATACCTTTTACCTTTAAAAACAAGCTAAAATAACCAAAAACGGACTTAAAATGCCAAATATACGCTTGTTTTGCTAATTGTATTGTGCAGGAACGGATATCTAAGAAAAGGACGAAAAACGAAGCCAAAACGACAAAACCGGACTCGGAATAGAAAAGCAAGGAAAAGACAAAGTCAAAGTCCAAGCCCAAGCCTGAAAAAGTCAACAGAAAGTCAACCCAAGTCAACCCCGAAGCCAAAAGTCAAAGAAATATAAGTTTAGGGACTGAACTTGTAAATCCCTAAACTTATGTTTAAAGAAGAAAAGAGGAAAAAAGAAGACAAGGGCCAAACTGCCATTATGGGAAAGTTTAACTACAAGGGCCAAAGCTGCCAAAAGTCTTAAGTTATAACTACCAAGGACCATGGGTGCAATTAGTCCTATAACTTTTGGGGACTATTTCTGCCAAGTCCCCAAAGTTATTTGACAACAAGGACGAATTGTGCAATAATAGTTATATCCATGAGGGACCAATTTTGCCCAATCCCCAAACTATCACCCTGTCACCCCTAACCCTTTATAAACCCTTTCCCGCCCTTTTCAAATCCCAACCAACTCACGGGTTCACCTCACCCCTTTTACCCTGTAACCCCAATTCCCCCATGGACAAACCTTCCCCTCCTCCTCCACTAAACTTTCCCAGCTGTAAGATTGCCAAGTTGGCAATCCCACAACTCCCCAAGCTCATTTCGACGGTATAGATGATCCAAACAAGTACCAAGAAAGATTGAAGGCCAGGATTGCTTAGTCTTTACACTCTCACAACAAGCACAACCCTTTTGTTGTGTCTACAAAGAAACACAAGTGAAAGAAGACAAGAGAAAAGAGACCTAGTCGTTTTTCCTATATAAAGATTGTAAAGCCATTGTGGCTGATATAGTTTTTATGTAAGTAGTTTTTATGTAGTTTTTACAAGTTTTTTTTAGTCAAGTGTAGTTTTAAAAGTTTAAAAGTTTCTATTGTATTTGTACTTCAATTTTAATGAAAATTCAGTTAAGAGTGTTTTAAGTTACATTTGTCTTCTTAAAATTCTTTAAGCTCTCAGTTTTAAGTATCTTTATAACCTGTTTTAGAAAGCTTTTAAGGAAAAATTCAAAAAAAAAGAGGAAAGCAAAAGTACTGTTCCATTAAAAAGCTAAGGAAGAATGAGCTATATTGGAAGGCTTGTTGGGTTTTAGCTTAGTTAAGCTTAATTATAAGCTGGGTAGGAAACTTAGAGCTTATTAGGTTCAAAAGATCCTTTTTGAGCAAAGGATCAAAGGTACCTTTTCTTTCAATTTTTATTTTTTCCTGTAAGCAATAAGCTTATTTGGCTTATTTTCTTTGCTTAATACTGTTTTTATGCTTATATGTGTTTAAATATGCTTAAGTGTGCTTCTTAGTTACTCTTTACTTCATTTTCATTCAAAGTGTCTAAAACTGCCAAAAATAAGCTTATTCTGCCTAGCTTAATTCCTACATTAAAGTGCTTATTTGTCTTTCTTTTTATCTTTTTATAATCCTAAAGTGTTTAAGTATCATTAGTGTTTTTAAAATTTCAGTTAACTTAGTCTTATAAGTTTTTAAAACCACTTTCAAAAACTTAAGGGGTGTTTGGGATAACATGGAAAACGGGTCAAAATGCTCTTTGGTATGGGTTATGGTCTTTATATTAGTTTTAGCTTGTTTGTTTAATGCCCATTTAAGGTGTCATTTATAGTTTTTTTGTGTCAAAATTGTTTTTCCAAGTTTTTCTAACCATCTTTTTAACTATGACTTTTAGGAAAAACCCAAGTGTGATATTCAGAAGCCACTTGAATTTTGAGTTTTAGTTCCAAAAAGAGTGTCTTTGTGTGTGTTTATTTCAAGCTGTCAACACCTTTGGTCTTTTGACTTTGTTGAGTCAAAAATCACCAAGTGTCTTTAAGTGACAGTTTTTAAAAACCAACACCCTTTTTCACCTAACAAATTCAGCAGTTTTAAATGGTTTTTAAAAGTCAAAAATTTGTGCACAAGTTCAATTGCTAGGGTACTCAATCTGTTTTAGCTTATTTTTTGTTTAGAGCTTATTTGACAGCTTTTAAAAAGCTGTCAAATAAGCCCTTGTGTAAAGCATTAATCTCCCCTGGTGCAAAGGGGAGATTTTAAGTTCTCTTTGCTTAGCCTTTAAGTGCACTTAGGCCCAAGTTCTTGGCTTATTTCAAGAGCCTATAAGCTCTTGTATAAGCCCCTTAAGTTTCAACCTTTAGGAAGCTTTTTAGATAGCTTAATTTTAGGCTCAAACTAGCCCCTTGACTGTTTTGCTTAGAGTTAGTGTAAGGATTGCTTATTTTTCATTTTAGTCTTATTCAGCTTATTTCATAAGCTCACTTGTGTTCTAAATAGCTTATTTAGATAGATTAGTTAGTTGTTAAGCTTATTTCTCTTTTTCTTAGCTTATTTGAGTCCAACAGCTTATGCATTTTAGCATTTAGCTTGTTTTTAGATTCTGTCATTAAGCCCTTTTTCCCAGCTTATTTAGTCTTAGCTTTTAAGCTCATTAGTGCTTATTAGGTTAGCTTAGGACCTCCTTTAGCTTATTTTGTCCAAACTTAGCTTATTTGTCCACCACAAGTCCAAATGTCTTAGCTTTTTCTAGCTTTAAGCTAGTTTATGCAATTCTGTCATTTTTAAGCTTATTTAGAGCTTTTCAGCAAAAGTTGTAGTTGACAAAGTTGTTAAGCCCCACGAGCTTAACAACTTTGCTTTACAAAGTTTTCAAAAAAAAAAGGGAAAGACAAGGGGTGACCCGGGTGAGCAAGACTCGAACCCGGTACCCCTCGATACATTCCCTCTCTTTTATACACACTCACACCGCTGCGCCCTTGGGACTTTTCTGTCATAGTCCCAAGGGCAATTGTATTTATACACTTTTTGAGCTTTTAAGCTTATAAGCTGTATAAGCTTATTTCGGGCTTATTTTTAAGCCAAACTTTTATTTCTTATTTTTCGTAGGATTTTTATAGTATAAAGAATTTTTAGTAAAAATTTCAGAATTTTTCGAAGTAGTTTAGTATTTTTTACAATTTAATTTAGTTAAAAGTTTAAAAAATTCATAAAAAAATACAAAAATTATCAAAAAAATATTTTTCTTTTTTAGAAAATTTTATTTTGTCATATAGTTTGTAGGAAAAATATAAAAATTTTCGTAGGGTTATTTTTACATCTTTTTACTTTTTAAAGAGCGGTTCCGGGTACGGATTTTGTCTTGACTCGTTTTTGGGTCAAACGAACTCCGTTTTCGGTCTAGTCTTTTTCATTCTTCGTTATTTGTTCCCTAGAGTAGTTTAGAACCAAAAATTTCTTCGTAGGGTCAATTTTAAAGGTTTTAGGTTTTTCCCCCTTTGTTCGTGATTCGTGCTCCCGTTTTTCAGCTTAATTTAGTAATTTTTAGGATTTTCTTAAACGTTTTTGTTTGTTATTATCTAATTTGACTTTTCCACACTCTCAAACCAATTCTCTCCTTCAAACTCAAATCTTCGACTGTATCGATTTTCCAGTCCAGCCTCGTTGGGGATAAACGACCCGGGAACACTCTATACTACTTCTCGGTTTTATTGATTATGCTTTTAGACTATTCTTACTATATATATTTTATATTTTATTATATTATATATATTTTAAGGTGTGGTTTGGACGGATCATTGTTATACACCCGATATTTGTAATAATTGCAACGAATACAATTATCATGGGAAAATGGTATTGTGTTATTGTTATGGTCATGGTCTCGTCTAAGCTCATGGCACACAAATTGACTAGTGTATATATATACCCAAAATGATGTGATATATATATAGAGATAATGGCCCTCGGTGTAGGTAATTGCCATATACCTATGAAATTCAAATATAGTGTGTTTGGTTACCTATCCGGCTAACACAAACAGGATTCGTCAATCCCGATAGATCTATCCACAATATTCGCGTTCACCCGTAAGTGATTAATGGTCCATGATAATGAGGGACTTTTGGCATATAGTAACTTAGACATTAGTCGTAATGGTATATTAGGATAGCATATAATCTGGAAAAACACTTGTATTCGTAATTTATAGCATGTATCCCCCCTTCAGATTTATGAAAGCATTAAAAGATATTAAAAAGTGAGGCTATGAACTCACTAAGTCTTTGAAAAGTAATCACATTGTTATAAGATAAACAAGTATGTAATAGAGTTTGTAACAAGCATGTATCCCCCTCGCGGGTTTATAAAACATGTAAATAAGTAAAGGCGAGGTTATGAATCTCACCTGATAGGTAGATGTAATAAATATTCCAAAATGAAAGCTGACGACCTTATCACAATCTTAACGGGGATGGTTGATATAGCAAAATGATAGTAAACAGCCACGTCACGCAACCTGAGTAAATATGTCAAGTCTTAGGAAGATTGTACTCTAGAACTTTGGTTCAGAGAGTCTAATATTGTTATGAGTTTGATTGGAAAGTTTGGAATTATTGTATCACCGTTCGGGCCATCATAATTCAGAAGTCATTCAGTAAACGTTTGAGGAGCTAGGGCACTTTAAATCGTAAACCCAACAACTCAGTCAGAACGTAATACCAAGATGAAACCCCTTAATATGAAGCTCCCTAGTATTGTGATACGATATAATCGGTTTTAAGCGTTTTGATCAATATCTGAAAATGTTAAGCACGTCAAGCGTTAATTAAAGTTATGTTTTGTAAGGTTTTGAATACATTTTTATACTTTTTCAAAATGTTACATTTTAGACCCTTGAGAATGAAAAATGGCAAAATATACCCTTGGAGTTTGCACTTTTACGAGTTTGGTCCTTCAAGTTTAAAAGATATACAAAGTAAACCTTGCACTTTGGAAAGTGACATAATAGACCCCTATAGTTATAACTTTGATAAAATGACATTTTCAGTCCTTCTAGTTATTAATTTCAGAAAGTTACGATATATACCCCTTGCATGGAATACTTTTGCAAAACAAGTCTAAAATGCCATGCAAGCTTATTTTAAGTTTGTAAATGATATTTTCAGGTAATAGCTTATTAATATAAGATAAAATATGAAGATTTAATGTAACGAAACTTCAGATTAACAATTCGTTAAGCTAGAAATCAAAACGGGTCGAATTAGGGTTTTATAATGAAAACGCATAGGTTTTTAATTCAAATTCCTTCAAGACTTGATAAAGTAGTTATAATAACATTAGTTAAGCATGTTAGGATAGATTATAATAACATTTTATCATATTAGCTCATAGAATTCAGAAAACATGAATTAGGGTTTCGGGTGTACGGGTTTTGGATCAAGATGGAAAATGTCGCATGAATTGTGTAATAAAAAACTATGTAACAAGAGTTTATTTAGGATCATATGAACATTATAAGAGTGTAGGAGCAGAAGTGGAACATCCAGAACTTAGGTTTGAGCTTATAGCTTGGAAATGGGTCGAAATCGGGACTTTTAGCTTCGTACGCCTAGAATAACGACTCCGGGGGTTCAAGGCTTGATTCCTTTTTCTTCACTTCTGATCTTGAGACTTCATAAGACCTCTTAAGAACTTCTTGAGCAAAGGATTGTTGCTATGATGGGTTATAGAAGAAGACGTGGGGGATGAGTTGAAATGGAGGGTTATGCACCCCTATTTATACTCGTTTGGAGTCTTGGAGGCCAAGGGTGCTTAGAGATCTGGTTAGGACATGTGGAGCAGCTAGAGGGTGATGTGGTGAAGCTACATGATGATTCTTGAGGTCTAGAAACTAGCTTTGATGTGTTGTTTGAGTCCTTGTGGAGCCGCGACTTATATGGTGCAAAAGGAAGAGATGTGGAGCTTTTTAAGGCCATGTGATGAGTTAAGGTGCTTGTAAGCAGCTTATGTATGAAGGAGGTGCATCATCAAGGTGCTTGGATGCAATATAAACTCTTGAAATAGGTCATGGTTTAGTATTTTGCTCGAGTTAGGGTTTCTAGGTTTCATTTCATGAAATCTTATGAAATGACGATGATTATAGAATGTAAATGAAGTATATGACTTGTTTGTAACTTGTAATTGATGGATTATACAAGATTCCTTAGGAAAATAAAGGTAAAACGGCTATTTGAATATCGTGCATTATTGATTTGTACATTATGTTTTAAAGGACTTGTACCTTATTTTAGAAGGAAGATGTATTTAAATGAGATGTTATATTACTTGTACATGAGCTTTAGTAGCTTGTACATTCACTTTAGATATTAACCTTTCATGGAATTAGGGTTTAGAGGTATACGATAACGGTTTAAAGCCCGTCTTGATATAACGTTCTTGGTAATAATGATATTAAGATATTGACTTGACATGTTATGATGTTTGCTTGACATATATGAAGATGGATGGCATATGTAGGCTTGAGTTGTAGCTCGTTCTACTTTTTTATGCAAAGTTATATTGCATATTGAGATATCGGCAATGCAAGTAATGTAATAAAGCGAAAAATTTCCTGTACAAATGTGATCATAGCAAAATAGGTTGATTTTGTATTTGATGAAAATTCTGGGTTGTTATAGTCTCCACCCCTTACAGAAATCTCGTCCCGAGATTTAGTTGAAATGCCAGAGAGATGTCAAGGAATGATTATGAATTGTAAGAGAGTTTGTAATCATGTGGAATATAGATTTGGAAATAAATAGATAATAAAGGTAATAATAATGATAAGTGAAGAAAAGGAATTATTTGTATAAACGGATTGAAAGAAACTTGTTTGTACGTATGCTATATACTTAAGCCTACTTATTTATAATTTGTCACTTACAAAGAGAAGCGTCCAAATCCTTGTAACTGAGAATTATAAATTTCATAGTTCGGAGATTTATATTTTCCTTAATTCAATGAAGAGCGGTCCCTACACTTCATTTCAATAAGATGATCATAAATCATCTTACCTAAGCATAAAACATGATATCAAAACGGTAATGTGTAGAAAATGACATGATCATGAAAAGTAAGATAAATATGGAGATATTAATTGTATTGACGCCCATATAGTCGAGGATGATAATTTATGTTTTAAAGGTATGAGGAGAGTATTCAGAGTTGAATATGATAGAATTAATGGAATTGACAAACGATGTCGAGTTTTGATATCACCAGATAACAATATGTAATGGAATCATCACTTTATTATTCCATGGATAACTCTACATATGAAACTCTAAAAGATTTGATACTTATGCTACGTGTCTCGAGATAGGATTCTAGATAAAGGTAATAAATGACAAGGATTGTAGCTTGATGTTTGGAGTTTTCAGACTGAAGAAGTGTGTTTCAGGAGATTTTGGTGATGAACTTGAATATCTTCGAGAGTTGTTTCTAGAGTAGAAAAGTATACTTGTCTCTAAGTATGCCCTCATGTGGCCTTGTTGTTTGCTTTTGAGCACCGATTTGCATAATGTCCTTTCTCTCCACAGACATTACAAGTTAGGGATACTGATTGTAGGTTGTTTCTAGTGGCTGGTCTTTTGTTTCTACAATTTTTGGTCAGATGACCTACTCTATTGCAAGTCCGACACTTGATAGTGTAGGGTCCTATGTGATGTAGGGTGCATCTTTCACACAAGGGACGATTCCCAGTATACCCATTGGTGGCAGTATAAGTCCTGAAGGTTTCTTGCTTCTTGTTCTACTGTTGGTGGTTACGGTTGTTGTTATAGTTATTTTGATAGTTGTTGTTGTTGATGATGTTTCCCTTATCTTCAAGCTTTCGTTTGAGATCATTGGTTTCTTGCACAGAATCATGCCTTATTATCTGATCCATTAATCTCTGGGCTATGTTGGTGGCTTCCTCTAAAGTCTGAGGCTTCGAGGCAGTAACATTTCCTTCAATACTTCCTGGCGTATATAATCCCACTGATGAAGATTCCATAAGTTTCTCGGTGTTTGGTACCATGTTTGGGCATAAGACAGCTAATTCCTGGAATCTCCTAATGTAAGTCTTAAGATCATTTCCTTTCACGGCCAAGTTGTAAAATTCATCTTCCATTTTCTTGACTTTAGTTCGAGGGCAATACTTATTGGTTAAGAGCCTTTTCAATTTGGTCCAAGTGATTTGATTGGCTTGATCTATTCCAATAGGTTGATCATATGAATTCCACCAGGATAGGGCATCATCGGTTAAAGTACTGGTAGCAAATGTCACTTTGTTTTCCTCGACATAGTTGCTACGAGAAAATACCGATTTAGTCCGCTCAAACCAGCGAATAAGGTTAACTGCTTCTTCCGTACCATTGAAGTAGAAAGATTGACAGCGAACGAACTCTTTATAGTTTCCCGTTTTTGTTACAGGAATTCCAGTAGGTCCGGTGTTCTTGTTGGGATTACTAGCACTTGCCATTGTTGCAGCTTGTGTTTCCAGAGCTGTGGCAATGCCATTAGCAATCAGTTGTTGGTAGGCAACCAAAGTTATGGTTGGTGTTTCAGATTTTGACGTCCTTTTAGGAGGCATTCTATCAACATAAGACAACACATGATAAGAATGATATCACAAGTTTGATAGGAATACTAAAAGAACAATGTATACTTAAATGCTTATTTTTGAATTTTAAGCACTTAGAGGTTATGGTATGATTCATAATAATGAAGACGGAGATAATGATGCAAATGATGGAGATGATGATGAAAGAGAGATAAGCTGGAAATAAGGTATGTAACAGGATTGCCTTCATAAATAACTTGCCTTCTTACTGTATATAGTCAAGATTTGATAAGTGTTTTTATTTATACCATACATCACGTAGCTAGGATAAAGCTATAACTAGTTTGTTGATTTTGAGCCGGTAGATGACATCCTAAAGATCCTCCTGATCTTGTTTCTTCGTTGGTGACGAGCTTGGTTCCTCTTCAAATGCTTTTGTTCAAAGATTTGGAAATTCTGTTTGTGAGCAAAAGCAATCTTATCCCTTTGCCCTAATTGCTTCCTTTGAAGTTTGATAATCTGAGAACGGACTTTCTCAAGTTCAGTCTTTAGCTTGTTATCTTCTTCTTTTTTTCCAATAGCATGAGAATAGGAGTTCTTATAAGTATTCAAATATCTTCGATTTGATTCTCATGATGCTTCAGATGTATCTTACTTGAACTTTTTCCTATTTCAAATATCTGAGGTGGGGTAGGAGTATAAACTGAGAAAGATGGTGATACCAAATCACAGGTTTGATTCCGAGATGAATTAGATAACGTAGTTGAGGAAGAAGATGGGGAATGGATTTGCTTCTTAGGTGGTAATAATTCTTCAGGAACAAAGAAATATCGGGGATCAAATAGTAGTGATGGTGGTAATACCGGAGATGGAGTCAAAATAGCTGGTGGAGTAATAGGATCTGGTGGTGGAATAGGTAATTCCTTAGCATAAAATGCTTGTACGTCCTTTAAACAAGGATTATTGTAGAAAGGTGAGAATACTGGTGGGATCATATTATCTTTAGAGTTTTCCGAAGAGTTAAAAGAAATGCTTCCTGATGAAGCTGGGAAATAATCCGATGAGACCGAAGTATAGTTAAGAATATTCATAGAGGAAAAAGCATCCTCAATATCGGAAGTAGAGTGGTTGGGAGAAGACATCATTCTGTTAACAACCCAGTTGTAAATAACATAAGTTATTTATGGTATAATATAGTATAATAGTTACGTATCTGTACATACGGATCCGGAAATGCAGTGGCATGGAGGACTTTGATGGCTAGAAAAAGAAATGTGTTATGTTAAGGTTTTGACTTGTTCTCTATTAACCATGGCGCTGATACCATCTGTAACTCCCCCATTATTTAAATATAGCAACAGAAGCTAATCTGGGTATTTCTTCATGGAACTACATCATAATCATAGAAAATGACTCAAAAGAGACGTTGTTCAAAAGATACGTTATCATTCATTTAAAATCAGAGTTTTACAAAGGCAGGTCCCAAAATCTAGTTACATACAATGTGAATGATAACAAGTTTTAGCCATCTTTATGTCTATGCCACTCTGTGCCATAAGTTGCTTAATTACCTGAGATAAACATGTTAAAAAGTCAACACAAAGGTTGAGTGAAATTCATAGGTTTGAAATGTAATAGTTGAATACAAGTCATCATAAGTAATTGTTATAGAAGCAGTGTCATAGTAATGCGTTATAGTATGGTATTGGGTTACGTTGTTATACACCCATTATTGGTAATAATTGCAACGAATACAATTATCATGGGAAAATGGTATAATGTTACGGTATAATTGCGTTATTATCTCGTTATTTGTTATTTTATTGTCTAAACTCATGGCACATAAACTGACTGGTGTATATATATATACCCAAATTGATGTGATATATATATATATAGAGAGAGATAATGGCCCTCGGCATAGGTACTTGCCATATACCTATGAAATTCAAATATAGTGTGTTTGGTTACCTATCTGGTTAACACAAACAGGATTCGTCAATCCTGATAGATCTATCCATAATATTCGCGTTCACCTGTAAGTGATTAATGGTCCATGATAATGAGGGACTTTTGGCATAAAGTAACTTAGACATTAATTGTAATGGTATATCAGGATAGCATATAATCTGGAAAAATACTTGTATTCGTAATTTATAGCATGTATCCCCCTCACGGGTTTATGAAAACATTAAAGAGATTAAAAGTGAGGCTATGAACTCACTAAGTCTTTGAAAAGTAATCACATTGTTATAAGATAAACGAGTATGCAAAAGAGTTTGTAACAAGCATGTATCCCCCTCGCGGGTTTATAAAACATGTAAATAAGTAAAGGCGAGGTTATGAACTTCACCTGAATATGTAGTTGTAATAAATATTCCAAAATGAAAGCTGACGACTTTATCACAATCTTAACGGGGAAGGTTGATATAGCAAAATGATAGTAAACAGCCACGTCACGCAACCTGAGTAAATATGTCGAGTCTTAGGAAGATTGTACTCTAGAACTTTGATTCTAAGAGTTTAATATTGTTATTTTGATTGGAGAGTTTGGAATTATTGTATCACCGTTCGGGCCATCATAATTCAGAGGTAATTCAGTAAACGTTTAAGGAGCTAGGGGCAACTTTAAATCGTAACCCATCTCAAACTCAGTATAACCGTCCCATTACCAAGATGAAACCCCTTAATATGAAGCTCCCTAGTATTGTGATACGATATAATCGGTTTTAAGCGTTTTGATCAATATCTGGAAATGTTAAGCACGTCAAGCGTTAATTAAAGTTATGTTTTGTAAGGTTTTGAATACATTTTTATACTTTTTCAAAATGTTACATTTTAGACCCTTGAGAATGAAAAATGGCAAAATATACCCTTGGAGTTTGCACTTTTACGAGTTTGGTCCTTCTAGTTTAAAAGATATACAAAGTAAACCTTACACTTTAGAATGGTGACTTATCTAGACCTTATAGTTAAACTTTGATACAAATGACTTTTTGGTCCTTTAGTATCTCAATTTCAAAAAATTACGATATATACCCCTTGCATGGAATACTTTTGCAAAACAAGTCCAAAATGCCATGCAAGCTTATTTTAAGTTTCTAAATGATATTTGCAGGTTATATCTTATTAATATAAGCTAAAATATGAAGGTTTAACTTAACGAAAGTTTAAAATAATGATTAGTTAATCTAGGAAGCAAAACGGGTCGAATTAGGGTTTTATAACAAAAATGCGTAGGTTTTTATTTCAAATTCCTTCAAGACTTGATAAAGTGGTTATAATAACATTATTTAAGCATGTTAGGATAGATTATAACAACATTTTATCCTATTAGCTCATAGATTCAAGAAAAACTTGAAATTAGGGTTTCGGGTGTACGATTTTGGATCAAAATAGAAAATGAGCATGAATTGAGTTATAAAACTTTAACAAGAGTATATTTAGGATCATATGAACATTATAAGAGTGTAGGAGCAGAAGTGGAACATCCATAACCTGGGTTTGAGCTTATAGTTTGGAAATGGGTCGAAATCAGGACTTTTGCACTCGTACGCCTAGAATAACTACTCCCGGGCTTCTTTTCTTGATTTCTTTTGCTTCACTTCTGTTCTTGAGACTTCTTAGGACCTCTTAGGAACTTCTTTGAGCAAAGGATTGCTGCTATGATGGGTTATAGAGGAGGAAGTGGGGGATGAATGAGAATGAAGGGTTTACACCCCTATTTATAGTCAAATGGAGTCTTGGGGGCTAAGGGAGCTTTGTGATCTGATCTTGTACACTTGGAGTAGCTAGTAGCTGATATGGGGAAGCTATTGAATGAGTATTATAAGCTAGAACTTAGCATGGTGATGTGTTTGTCTCTTGGTGGTGCCACGGCTAGAACAAGGAACAAAAAGGGATATTTTTGAGCCTTGGTGACCAAGGAGAAGATTGAGGTGCTTGTAAGCAGCTATCACATGTAATAGGTTAGTCATCAAGGTGCTTGATCACATGGTTGATTATAAAATGAGTCAAAAATGAAGAAAAAAGGGGTACGGGTCCAAGTAGGGTTCGGTTAGGGTTCATGAGGGTTTTTAAGCTTGAATTCGTGTGTACTTGGTTAGGAATGATAGATTACTGATCATAATACTTGTATTAAGGATTATAATCAAGAATTGATAGGTGGTTCGGGTTTAAAATGGGTGAAAATGAGTAAACGAGTCAATAGTTCACATTAGGGCACGTTTAGGGTTTCTTGGATTTATTTGGTGTATAATTGAAATGAAATGATGAAATGATGATAGAATATGATTGGTAATGTTGTAAAATAAGTTATTACAACTTATTTGAGTGTTGGTTGAGGTTTAAAACGAATACAAATCAATAAACGGGTCTCGGGTTACTATATAAGCTCGGTTTAGGGTTTCTAGGTTTCATTTCATGAAATCTTATGAAATGAGAATGAATATAGAATGAACATGAAGTGCATAGATTGCTTGTAACTTGTACTTGATGGATTGTACAAGATTCTTAGAAAAACGGAGGTAAAACGGTTATTTTGGAGATTATGCTTAGTGACTTGTATTTTATACTTTTAAAGACTTGTACTTTGACTTAGAGGGAGTTTATATTTCAAATGAGATGTTATGTTAGTTGTACATATGCTTTAGTAGCTTGTGCA